>PITA01009827.1:0-23816 GCA_004023965.1 Spilogale gracilis
GCTTGTCCCTGCACCCCACCCGCCACCCGCACCCCACCCAGCCCCGCACCCAACTCGCCCCGCACCCGGCTCATGCCCGCGCCCCGCTCGGCCCCACAGGCTCAGCTAACACGTGGTGACACATGTTCCTGCATTCACTGACCGTTTGTGCACAGATTTAGGGTCTGGCTGCTTTCTGTTGGTTCCCCTGTTCTTGGTCCTACCTTTGATCTTGCCTCCTTTGGGACTCATTAGATATATGTATTTTTTCCTTCATAAGGTTTACATCATTTTCTATTACTTATTCATTCATCACTTATTCCATCAGCCAGCATTTCATACCCCAGAAACGCTGGGCCGGCCGACACACGGTCGCCCCACTCGCTCGCTCTCCCTCTCGGCCCCCGCTGCCCCGTACTTTACACGGCCTGGTGCTCACTTGGGTGGTTTTGGACAAGTGACCCTCGGGTCCCGCTGCTGACAGAGCCCAGAGCGCGGCCCAGAGAGCGCGGCGGTCTCCGGGCGGCCCCTCACCTGTCCCTCGGAGGCACTGGACCGCCGTGGTGAAGCCCTTGGTCCGAGGCAGCAGGTGGTACTTGAGGACCGGCAGGCCCTTGGACACGGCCACCTCCATGCTGACGCGGTGCTTCTTCTCCGTGAAGCGCGTGCCCTCACAGTACAGGAGGAACTGGGACGCAGGAGGGGACGCGGGAGGGGACGGCGTTACCCCGGGCGACGGGCTCACAGAGCTGGGGCTGCCCAACTCGGGGCAAGGACGAGTGTGGCGCCATTTACAAGGTGGTGATATTGAGGGCTGTGACCCACACTCCAGCGGCACAGAGCCTTGGAGAACGGCCTGGAGCCCGGCACAGAGCCTCAAGGACCACGAGACACAACCTCCCAGAAAGAGCTGAAACCGGAAGGTGTCCCCAGGCAAACAGCCTTCCGGCCAGGAGCGCAAATCAGAAGTCTTTTATTCCCTTAGCCTCACCAAGAGGATCAGAAAGGCCACCAAGTAGCCAGTGCTCAGAGGCCTCCTGCCAGAGACCAGGAAGCTTGGAAAGAGAACAATGTTCAAAACGACCCCCAGCCATAGGTGTTTAGGATGGCTGGCCCCTCAGACCCCTGGGAGGGGCTGGGAAACAGGAAGCCCCTGCCCCAGGGGCCTGAGAGGGGCGTGCTCGTAAGCGGGCTGTCTTCTCTGAAGGGCAAATTGATCCCCAGAACCGGAGGGTCACTGGGGTCTGCTCTGAGCCTGCTCCCCGGAAGGCGCTCCCTGAAGAGAAGCCCCCCCCCCAGGGGCCGGACAGGTGCTCGCAGGCGGATGCAGGAAGGGGGCTCGCTCCCTCTCCAGGTGCCCTCAGCAGGGCTCTGGGTCTGCACTGGGACAGAAGTGGGGGCCCTGGGAGCCCCCTAGCCTGCAAGCTCAGAGGGGGAGGGCCCCGGCCCCACTGCGACCTTGCCCCCCGGGGCAGGTTCTCATCCGCTGCAGGGGGGTTGTGGGGTCGGGAGGCCTAAGGGCACTCACCCACATATACTCAGGGTAGTCAGACAAGCGCTTCAGCCCCTCGATGACGGTGTCCCGGTCCTCTTCCCATTTCCGCTTGCAGAACACGATCTCCAAGAAGTACCATGTCCAGCCGATTAGGGGCACATAAAGCAGCTCCCTCTTGGCGAGGACTTTGGAACTCTGGAGGGAAGGGGCAGTTGGTGAGGGTCAGACCCCCGCAGGCGCCCCTGGGACTGGCTATGTTTTGGTGGCTTTGCCATCAACGAGGAGGCCCTGCTCGGAGTGTGCCCGCTGGTTTCTGCACGACCCCAAGGGGGTAGGCATGCTGTCCTACAGACAAGGAAACTGAGGCACAGGCCTGGAGGAGGGAGGGGTACCCGCTCTGGCCGCAGGCCCGGGGCTCCCTGAGGGTGACCGGGGATGGCCAACTGCAGCTTGCTTGCTCTGCAGTGCACCTCTTGGCCTGCCCCAGGGGTCCCTGACATTTCCCTGAGGCCGCTCAGCAGGCTACAGGAGCTCTGCGGGCTCTGCAGATAGGTAAGGGTTGATGGGAGGCAGTACAACAGACCTGAACTCAAGACAAGCCCTGGGGAGCAGAGGGCCGACCTGACCTCAGACTCCGGGCTCACAGGGCTCAGGGACTACACAAGAAGGGAAGAAAATCCCACATCCCATGTCACTCACCCCCAGCACTCCCTGGGACGCGCACTGCTCGCCCCCGGGGACCCCAGCACTCTCAGCCCCCCCCCGGCACCCCCTGGGACCCACACTGCTCACCCCCCACGCCCCCTGGGACCCCTCACTGCTCACCCCCGGCACCCCCTGGGACCCCAGCACTCTCAGCCCCCCCGGGCGCCCCCGGAGACCCCGCGCTGCTCACCCCCTCCCCGCGCCCCCAGGGACCCCGCGCTGCTCACCCCCTCCCCGCGCCCCCGGGGACCCCGCGCTGCTCACCCCCTCCCCGCGCCCCCAGGGACCCCACGCTGCTCACCCCCTCCCCGCGCCCCCGGGGACCCCGCGCTGCTCACCCCCTCCCCGCGCCCCCGGGGACCCCCGCGCTGCTCACCCCCAACACGCCAAAGCGCTCACACATGGTCCACCCACAGAGGAAATCAATTTCAAAGTTGTGGTTGAGGATGATGACCACGTGCTCCTTGCCGAAACGGTCCACCGTGGCCTGGTCCGTGAATAGCGTGCACTCCGTCCCGGACCACCACTCCAGCAGCATGACCAGCTCTGCGTGCACAGGGGAGCGGGGTCAGCAGGTGTGGGGGGCGTAGGGAGACCCAGGCTCAGGGCACTGCTACAGGGCGTTCATCCAGGGCAGGACTTCTGGCTAGAAATGAGTTTTGATGGTTTATGTTTCATAAATTTAGCTTTCCAAAATTATAATGACCTTCTCCAAGCGAAACTCAGGGAGAAGACGCATGGGAAAACCGTCATGTTAGATGGATGTCTTTACGTCCTATTATGATCCCCATGGGGGGCTGTGATTTGACGGACGATCAGTTTACCCAGAGAACGGGAGGCCAGCGGTGGATGCAAGCGCACAGCGCGGCGCGAGCCCCGGTGGTTCTGTGCTCCACACCAGCCCATCCATTTTTTTTTTTTTTAATTTACTTATTTACTTATCAGAGAGAGAACGAGAGAGAGAGCACGCATGAGAGCCTGGGCACGCACACAAGCAGGGGGAGTGGCAGAGAGAGAGGGAGAAGCCGACTTCCCACTGAGCAGGGAGCCCAATGTGGGACTCGATCCCAGGACCCTGGGATCACGACCTGAGCTGAAGGCAGACGCCACCGTGGCATCCCAGCCCATCCATTTTCTGAAGGGACTGGCCCTCGGAGATGGAGGCCAGGGCTTGGAGAGCGGGCTCCACGCCAGACTGCCTGGGCCTCAGTTTCCCCACTTACAGAAAGGAGGAGACAGCGGCTGCCTTACAGAGCCTGGGAGGACTGCACGGGCCTCAGCTCAGGACCTTAACACCCAAGAACCAGAGGCGGGGGCTGGTCTCTCTTTGCAGATGGGCACCCCCACCAATCCCGGGCCGAGGGCTGCCTAGGCTCCGCCCCCGCCATGCTTCTCTGCAAGCCGGGAGCAGGTCGGAAGGTCTGCCGCTCGGATGCCACCTGGACACTCACCAGTCCCTTCCACCCAGGGGGCAAGCTGAGGCAGGGTCAGTGGGAAAGGCCACCTGTCACAGGCAAACTCGGCACCAGTGACCCTGCCAGCGGGACGCATCTCACGTTCATGAGTCTGCAGAAAGGTGCAGGCATGGGAGACAAATGGCCCAAAGGGACACTTGTCCCACAGCCTGCAGGAAGGTGCTCGGTACCATTAGTCATCAGGATGGGCCCAAATGCAGCGGGACACCCCTTCCTGCTCCTCAGGATGGCTGTCACCGGACATGGACGGGGGACACGGCAGCCCCACCTGCCGTGGGGAAAGCACGCCAGGATCACTGCTGGGCACGTGCTGGCATTTTCTCGGTACCTGAGGTCCACATGCAGCTTCGGGACACACCTGCGACTCCTCCCCAGGGATCTGCCTGGGAGCCACGTGGCAGCCGAACAGCAGAACCACCCAAGTGCCCATGGAGCCACGGATGGCTGGGTACCCACTGTCCGGCCACACCGCGCCACGTGCCCAAGCCACAACCTAGGCCGGCCCCGAACACAGCGTGCTTGGAGACAGTCCATCCTGAAGGACTGACCTGGAGGGAGCGTACGACATGTCGGGAACGGGCAAACCCGCAGACAGGAAGCAGCTGACGGGCGCCAGAGCGAGTCGGCCGCATGGTCAGTGCTGTGTGGACACTGGCTCTCCCCCATCCCTGGGTTTCCCAGAGGCACCCAGAGGCCGCAGATGGAGGGAAAGCGATGACAGACACGCCGATCCCCTACAGATGTTCTGACGAGGACGAGCCCCACCCTGTCCCAGAGGACGGAGCTGTCGGAGGGTCACCTGCAGGGAGGCTTTGTCTCCACCGCAGAGGAGAGGATGGGCCTGTGGTCCGGCCTGTGGTCCGGGCTGGGGCTGGGGGGTGCCTTCTGAGTGAGGAGTTTTGCTGGTGGGCCCCGTGCCCAGGACTCATTCATTCGTAACGAGCCAGCTCTCTCCTTCAGCCACTCAGTCGCTGACCGCCGCTGCTCCAATGCCTCGTGTTGATGAGTCTGGATCGTGTGGCTGTGAGGGAGGCGGCTGCTCTTTTCCAGCCGGGAAGGCTCGTCCGGGTCAGCGGGACCCTGGGGCCAGATGAGGGTCACACTGGGGTGCACTCAGGATGGCCGGCGGGAGGAATCCAGGGCTCACAGCATGAGGGCAGGGGCACTGGTCCAGCTGCATGCGCAATGGTGGCTCAGGGTCATCGCAAGGATGCTGTGATCCAGCCTCACCGCGTGGGCCCGCGATCTGGGGAGACTTCCACTCTGTCCTAGCCGGGGGGGAGGGGGGGACGTGTGTAACACCCCCGCTCCAGCGGGTCCTTCCGGGGCTCCCACAGCCTCGTGCCCAGCAACAGAAGGCCGGCAGTCCCCGCGGGGTCGGAGCTGCTCCCCGCACGAGGGGCCGCGCTCCACTCTGCTTCCCGCGGGAGACAAGTGTTCTCGTGCTTTCCTCCACTTTGTTGTCTTTTTTACAGAAATAGGTTTGCTCTTGCTTTTGTGACCCACCCTCTAAGAGGTCTCAAGTCAGCACGTGGTGTGGTCCCTGTCAGACGGCTGCAGCCTTACTGGCGACCACCAGGAGGACGACAGACCGGGGGGACTGGACCTCTCCCCTTCTCTTGGCCTCCCCCTCCCCTGCCCTGCCGGCTTCAGGCTTGCCTGCATGGACCTACTTCCCGGTGGCTCTGACGGCCCTCCTTCCGGCACCTCGGACCCAGCCCGAGGAAGAGCTTTTGTTCCTAAAGAACGCCGTCCGGTGGGATGTCAGGTGTGTGTCCGTGGGCCGTGAGCCGCCACGAGTGGCTGGCATCAGACTCCTCTTAAGCCGCCCACGTGTGAAAGACCGCCATCTGTCCGTCCCTGTCTGGGGACTGCTGTCTCTGCGGTTTGTGGCCTCGCTGGGGCGGGTCTGAGCGCGCGTGGGTTCATTTTCCCTGCTGGGGACGTGGTCCTCGTGGAGTCACAGCACCACGTTCTGGTCCCCCCAGGAGGATCCTGTCCAGCGCCGCCTGCCCACGTCCCCTCCCCAGACCAGGCCCCGCTCCCCGTCCTCCCTTCAGCCCCACGTCCCCCTCTGCTCTGGGTCTCAGCCGGGTCTCAGCCGCACATCTGCGTCCGCTGCGCCGGGTCTCCCGGGGGCTGAGCCCCACGGACGCCACACTCGCCCACCGAGAGTTCACTCTGACAGTCGTCCACAGTCATAGTTCTCACGTAGAGAAGGTCCATCCGGTTCCTTCTGTCACCGTCTGGCAGCGTCTTGTCTACATCTCTCGTGTGCATAGTCGCTTTGTCTTGATCTGTGAGGTTCTTCGAGCCGAGCACGGGAGGTGATCCCCCCCCCCCGGTCCGTGGGCCCCATGGGGCGCTGCTGACCTGCGGTGCCCCAGCCATGGCTCTGCGTCCACGTTCAGGTCCGGTCCCCCCGCCCTGCCGCCGGTCCAGCCGGGGCCCCTGGAAGGCGGGCCCGAGGAGCCAGCACCCCGCTCTCTGCTGAGGGTGAGGGGCAGGGCTGAGCGGGTCCCTTTCTGTACCGGGCCCCAGCCACGCACTAACAAGCCGGCTTTATCCAGGACGGAGCGATTGGGGAGCGTTGTAGCCTTACAATCATGCCGCAGGTGGAGTCCACACTTTAGTTTTGTTCATTAGTATTTGCCCTTTCAGTGCATATTCGTCTGACCCAGTCAGACTCACGACCAGCGTATTGTATGTTTCGCACGGAAGCCCTCCCTCACCCCCACAAAAATCCTTTTATCTAAAAGAGAAACCAAACCTTAGGAACTGAAGCTACTAGGTGCGTAAGGCAAGCGAAAGCTACGGGCCAGCTCGCTGGTCTCGGCCGAGGCCGCAGGAAGTCAGTCACGGGCCTCCGGGCCTCCCTGGCTGTCCTCTCGTCTCTGTCCCCGAGCTGCGAGGCTAGCAGAGGCTCACTGTTTCCCGTAGGATCTAAACTGGGTATCGCTTTCTCTTTACTATGGAAGAAATGTGGTCTTAAGCTAAAAACCGTAAACAGCACAAATTCAGATACTTACATAAATGTAAATAATAAAAAGAATAAAAACCAAACAAGGAGTACATCAGTGAAAGTAAAACTTAAGAAAGTGAAAAGTAGAAGTCCCGCGTTCCCCCACTTCCCGGCGACCCCCGGGGACCCTGCAGTGCAAGCAGCCACGGACGGCGCACAGGCTGTCCTTACGGAAACAGTGGCGCGCTGAGTACTCGGTCGTGCGCCTGGCCTGTCCCTCTCTGCGGAGAGGCCCTCGCTCGCCGTGGCCCCAGGGGGCCCGCCGCACCCTCACTGGCCTTGGTCTCCGCCGTGGGCACGACGGACGCTGCTGGTTCTAAGCTAACGTGGAAGCAATAAAGTGACTCGTCTGTACGGATCTGTCCTTCTGTGGGTACGTGTCCGGCTGCATCTTGTTCTGCGGGATCACGGTCGACAAGGACAGCGGGCGCAGGCGTGCAGAGCCGCTGGCGGGGCGGCCTCCTAGGGCACCTGCTGCTCTGCATCCCCGCCGCAGGGCGAGCCTTCAGCCCCCGCGACGGTGGGCCTGGCTGTCAGGCACCAGTGTCTCCATCCACCCGGTGGACGGGGAAGGATTTCATAGCAACGCACACGCACGTCTACACATGTAAGCAAAGCTGCGCGAGTCCTCGTCGTTTGCGCGGACAGCCACCTGCCGCTGCCCCGCGATGCACTGGCCCCCGGCTGGCAAACCGCTTGATGTCTGTCCTCAAATACCCGAAATACCACATCAACCACGCAAAACGGTGATGGTTCCAGGTGGCTGAGTGTCGGATTGTCACCCGGCTCAAGGCACACACAGTGTGGGGCCGAGCATCTTCCCGCGCATCTGCTGGCCACTTGGTTCCCGCAGGGCTGGGGACGAGGGGGGGGTGTGGTCCCCTGCCGGCCCCGCCTTCCAGTCACGCTCTCGGGAGCAGGCCCCACCCCCCAGCGCCCCAGCCCAGCAGGGAGGCAGGGAGTGGAGATGGGGTTGTTCCTGCTGGGCGAGGGGCTCGGGGTCGGCCTGCCCCCCCCCGGCACCCCCCACACTCACGGCTCCACAGCGAGTAGGCGAGGCGGCAGTTGAGCCGGCGGTACAGCTGCTTGTCCAGCGGCCAGAGGACCAGTGTGCACAGCTGGGTGAAGTTGATGACCAGCCCGCTCACCACGAAGACGAAGCCGATGAGGAGGTGCACGATGAACTGCGTCTTCAGGTAGGCGAGCAGGCCCATGGTCGCTACTCAGGAGCGAGCGCAAGGTCCCTCACTGAGAACAGCCGTCCTGGAAAGCACATGCACAGCGGTTAGGACCGGCGCCCGGCGGCTGCACACGGAGGGGGCCCGGGGGCTCGCGGCACAGCCCACCCGCCACACTCCGCGGTCTGTCCTTCTGGGGGGACACGCAGGTCGTCCCCTGTCACCCATGCTCAGACCACACGCACACCCCCCGCACCCCCCCGTGAACATGAGACTAAAACAATGCCCCCAAATATTACCAGTGATTGAAAAGCATTACGCATAGTTTTTATTTTAGACTTTTTTAGTATCATTTGAAAGAGCACACTGTACATGAACTCCACATGGAAACAGACCCACGGCCTCCGTGCTGTTCCGTCCCCGAACCGGGCTGCCCCTGGAGGCTGACAGTCTGGGCTCTAACACAGGGCGGCGGCTCCCCCAGGGACCGAACCAGCTTTTCACCCCTCTCCCGTGCATTCCTGACTTCCAGCGGTGAAGCCTGAAGCGCACTCCTTGGCCACGCTTGTCCCGGAGCTGCCCTGTAACCTCTTGGGGCACAAAGCCAAGCAGGAAGCTGGGACCCAAACTCGGGGCGGCCCGTGGCCAGCGCACCTGCAGGCTCTCTGCGGATGGGGCACGGAGCTGGCTGAGACGGGCCCCCCGACCCTCTGGGGCAACACTGGCTTCACTCTACAAGCTGAGCGCACCTGGGGGGGGGCACCAGGGGCCGGCTGTCCCGCGGGGACCCACCCGAGTGTGCTGGGAACAGAACGCTGTGACTTCCGAGGCAGAGTCACAAAAGCACAATTTTTCCCCAGCCCCCAGTCCTCACGTGGTCGGCTCTGGGGGGAGCCAGCTGCCGCGGCAGAACATGGAGCCGCAGGTCCTGGACATGAAAGCTGGCCGTCCAGGCCCGGTCAGGCCTTCGGGGGCCCACAGCCCCGTGAGCAGCCCCGACCCACCAGCCCCCGAGGCGCGGAGGGTAAGGACGGGCAGTGTGTGTCTCACTCCAGCGCTGGGACGGCTCGTTACTAACTCATTACTCCGCAGAACGTAAAGGACAGAAAACACAGCGGGGGCAGGGGGTGCCGCAAACAGCGCCCTCCGAGCAAACAGAAGCAGAGAAGGGGACATGCTCCGGTCCTGCCGTGAGCAGCAAGAGGACCACAGGCAGTCGGATCGCATCCATACTCCTTGCACGGGCAGGGGCGCCCCTGGAAAGCAGAGGCCCGAACATGCCAGCCGGCCGGGCCTGACGGCGTCCTCCTGGTCCCGGAGACACGAGTCCGGCTGTGTGTGTCTGCGGGCGCTCCAGTGCGCTGCCCACTTTTACTTCTCAAACGGAACTCCACTGTGCTATGTGGAGCCCCTGGCATGGAGGCCCACGCGCCCACCGGCCACCGCCGCCACACCCGTGTCGGACACGCACAGCCGAGCTCCTCTGGGAGGTCAGGGAACGCGCCTCCTTCTGTTTCCCTGGAGGTCCTCCGCGGGACCTTGTCGTGATGTCGTCCACGATGCTTCGGTGCCCAAGATTCGCCGACAGAAATCCCTACCAACGCCCCAGCTCGCACTTGGTGACGTCCCCCCCCCCCCCGACAACCTCCGTCTGCGCGTCACCTCTGCCCCTTACGACCGTGCTCGGGGTGCTCTGCGTGGCCACCCAACGTCAGGACCTCTGGGGGACGCCCCAGGATTAGGACCCGTGGCGCTGGGGCGTGGCCACCGGAGCTTCCCGGGACGGTGCCGCACGGTGCCCACACGGACTTCGCTCGGGGCCGTTTCCTGAGAGCACATGACACGTCCCCAGGACAGCGCTCGTCGAGCCCAAGCCCGGGGGTCACGGGATCACACAGCAGTCCTCGCTGGCATTTTCCAGATGACTGTGAGGTTATAATAAATCCACGAGGTGGGTTCTTGGAGTCTGGACCTCCACGTTACAGGTGAAGAAACTGAGGCCCGGAGGCTTCAAAACCAGCGGCTCAGGATGGGGAAGCTGGGGCCCAGCCCTCGGCCACGTGCCTGCGTAGGACCCACGGACAGGAGGAAAGGCCCAGCGTGCAGCCCTTCACTGTCCCGTCATGCTGTCCAAACGATACCCAGGGGAGCCCAGCAGCCGGCCTCAGAAGCCACCCTCGGGGGCCTGGGGGAAGGACAGCCAGTCTGCCCCTCACCCGGCACCTTCTCACCACGGATCAGAGGCCGTCACCCAGGCAGCGAGGAAACCTGGGCCTGTCTATTCATTAGAGAATGGATCTAGATTGTTCCAGAAGCCCGCATCAGCCCAACGTGATCCTGACAGTGAGGGGGCCACCCCCGAGTCTGCACCCCTGGATGAGCAGCCACGACCCCTCCCCCACTTCTTGGGGCAGGTGAGAGCTGCGTGCTCAGCCTTCTCGGAGTGGGGTACAGAGTGATGCCACCCCTCAGGACTAGAAGGCACAGGCCTGATGGCTGGCCCGTTTGGGGAGGGGGCAGTGAGCCGGCGGCTGGGCCAGGCCGAGCGAAAGCTGTTCACAGGGTAACAAGGTGGCCTCACGCAGCAGGGACGGAGGCCCGGCCTCTGCAGAGGCCAGCCAGCCTTCCAGTGGGGCGGGAAGCGCTGGGGACCCAAACCAGACCTGTTCCCCACGCTAGCGCCCACACCCCAAGAAGTGGGACCCTGTCCCTCTGGGGCTGTCACTGCTGACTCCAAACCTGCGGTCCCCGGCGTTGAGCTATCTGTGGCTCAGGGCCACGTGGGGCAGCGAAAAGCACCGCAGAGCAGCCCACCAGCATCGCGAGCGGGGCCTGGCCACTCAGACTCCACGGGGGCACCTCGTGTTAGGACTGGACCAGGTCCCCCAAGAGCTATGTTGGGGTCCTCACCGCCAGCACCTGAGAATTCGCCTCTTCCGGACACAGGGTCTCTAAAGAGGTGATGGCATCAGACAAGGTCATCGGGGTGGGCCCTAACGCAACCTGCCCGGTGTCCTCGTGAGAGGGACTGGGGCCCAGCCTCCCACAGGGGAGCCCACGTTCCGCCCCTGCGGCCCTCTCAGGGAACCAAGGCTGCGAAGCCCCTGATCTGGGCCGTCAGCCTCTGGGCGGTGGTAAGCCTCACGAGAGGCGCCGTGACCCGGCTGCCCCGGCGACGGGACCCAGCTCTTACAAACGTTCAGGCCTTGTTCCCAGGCCCGTCCCCGCGTCCTGCTGTCAGCTAGGCGCTGCCGAGCTCCAGGGCAGACGCCACCAGACGCCTGCAGACCCTGTCTCCCGACACTAGATATCCTTCTAGTCCCCCCGCCCCCGTTTTGGTGGAACCCCCTATTTCCATCAAAGCCTTTGCATAGGAACAGAAACCGAGGTCACCCGTCTGCCATGCTCTACCCCGTCAGGATGGCGGCTAGGGCCCAGGTGCGGGGGGCTACCTCTTGCCCCTCGCCCACCCCCCCCAGTGTCCACATCTCGGCGGGGAAGCAGTGCGGGACCGTTTGATGGCACCACGGCCGTGTCTCTGGTCCCCAGAGCCCGGGAGGAGCTGCCACCGCGGGTCAGCCCCTCCACTTGCTGCCCAATCTGAGCCGAGCTCACAGCCTGACCCGTCGGAGGGCTCTCTCTGAGGGCGAGTGTAACCGGGTGGAGGGGAGCCAGTGATGGCAGAAGACATTCACTACGCCAGAAACGCATCGTTCTTGACCTAGACACGTGGTCTCGATTACAGGATAAGAACCGCCACGTTCTGTGTGGATTTCAGCCATCCACACACAAAGCCCGTCGTGAGGCCGAAGTAAGGGGTGGCGGCCAGCTTCCCTCCTCCCTCCTCCAGGTCTGCTCTCCCAGCTTCCCTCCTCCCTCCTCCAGGTCCGCTCTCCGGGCCTCCCCCCTTCCCTCCCCCCTTCCCTCCCCCCGGTAGACGGAAGACCTGGCTGGGCGGGCGTCCCGGTGCTCGGTCTGCATCCGGGAGCTCCCTGAGTCAGCCTCACAGGACACACTGTGGGGACAGAGCAGGCTGCTGAAAACGGGCGAGACGACAGAGCGCGTTATGTCACACGTTCCTCAACTACCTCACATGACACAGGTGGCAACGTGAACCGGCTGAGGCGCAGCGCAGATCCAGGACCGGGCCTCCTGCCCCCCGAGCCGCCAGCCCGGGCACCCGGAAGCGAACCCACCTCGCTCACACTAGGCCTCCCGTGGACACAGCCTGGACGAGCGTGTGCGGCTGGTGCCCTGGCCCACGGCCCATCTGATGTGAGCAGGGGGCTTGAGGGGCGCGGGCGGCAGACATCCTGCTGACGGCGACCCAGCGGGACAGAGCGAGCCTGCGGCCTCGGGGGCAGCACCTGCGAGGGAGCCCGGTGCCGGGAGTGGTGTGCACACCCCGGGGCCCCCGATGACATCACGAGTGAGAACACAATGCAGCAGCCACTGCTGTCCTCCGAGCTCGCCACCACCCCGAGGGAAGGGGCTCTGTTCCCACCGCGCGGTACTGGATGTGGCCGGGAACCAGCCAAGGTATTTTTACGAGTCCAACTAGAAACTCAGGTTAGACAAACACGATCTTCTTTTTGAGTCTTCAAGGGGCTACCTTTAGCTCCTGAGTGAATTCATTCGCAGGGACCTTACTCTTCCATCGGCTGAAAACGGGACATAGTTCTTTGCTAAGAATCCTCATCAGCGTCTGGAGCCACCAACAGGTCTAACAATCCAAGAGGAGGAGTAAACCCATCACCACCTCCAGATGACAGGTCTGGACCCCGCAGACCCCGGAGACGCCGCTGGAACCAAAGCATCACCATGACCAGGAACAGGTGCAGAGCTGCGGAGGGAGGAAACACCACGGACAGAGATCCGCATTCTCGGAACGTCCGGTAACGAGATCTAACTGGAGGTCCCAAGTCGACAAAGTCACAGTTGCTTCTAACTTAGTGGTTCCCCGCACTGGCCCCAGGGGTCATCTGAGCCCCTGGAGCAACCTTGGGAGCCAGGCACTGAGGATGGGGGCTCCAGGCCACGGGTGGCTCCCCCGGCTTCAAGTCATGGCGTCCTAGGTCGCCCCACAGTCTCACCAGCAGACAGAAACAGAAAAATCAGAAGTCCAGGCAGGACTCGAGGAGCCCCTAAAGCAAGTGGGGGTACGTTCACAGTCTAAGCACTTAGTGATGGCCCCGTGCCATGTGCAGGCAGCCCGGTGGGCACACCTCCGCGGGAACACACAGACGCACAAGGCCCAGCAGAAGAGGGGACCCCAAGGACGCTTGCAGTGAAAATGACAGAACACCCAACAACGGCTCAGAAGAAAGAGACAGAGCCCGGCAAGGAAACCTCCGCACATCCTGAAAGGTGAGAAGCAGAGCTAAACACACGAAAGCACAGTGTGACAGAAGCCAGCAGTCGGCCTCCCGTGCCTGCCCCCTCGGCGAGGACGCCCGCGGGCGTGGGGGCCACTCCCCGGCCCTGGCTCTACCCACAGAGGCCTCGCAGCCTCCACGCTGAGTGAGGGTGGAAGGTGGGCCCCACAGCTGTGGATCCCCAGCCCCAGGCAGCCACTGGCCGACTGCAGCCACACCAGCGACCCCAGCGGAGACGGGCCGCAGGACGGCCCCTCAGCCCAGGGTGCTGAGTCACGGAATCGTGGGCCAGTAGGGCGGTGGGCACTGCGAGGCTCCACCGGGGTGGTTTGTTAGACAGCGAGGCAGGAATGACACACGAACCATTCTACATTCATGTATAAATGCACCTGAATCCTAATCAAAATACCAGCAGGCCCCCCCGACCCTCACCGGGAACAAGACAGCAGACCCTACAGCTCAAATGGAAAAGCAAACAGGAACAAGAAACCGAGAAACCCATGCAAAAGAACCAGGGAGGACCCGGCGGGATATCCCGGTAGGCATGGGGCCTGGGGAACGCAGACCTCCAGGCCGACAAGCAGACCCCGGAAGGCAAGCAGACCCGGCAGCCCGCATGTCCTGCAGTGGCAGCTGGGCCCGCGTGGCGGACGACGCAGCTCCCGTGAGCACCGGTGTCCTGTTGTATTTCTGCTTGGGCGCGTCTGTCTTTTGATCGCATTTAATGCTGTTACGACAGACACCACAGTAACTTAAAGCCACAACCGGGCTCATGAGAGTCTTAGCATCGCGATTCTTCTCAATTACTGGGTAAAAAAGATGCACTTAAATGACATATGAGAATCCCCCCTTGGGGCCCACGTGTGCCACACGCAGCTTCTGCGGGTTCCCCCACCACACGACGCCAGGTGGGAATCAAATCCCAAGAGGGCACCCAGCCCCGGATCCAAGCCCTAAAGGAACACCACCCCCTCTGCAGGGCCCCGTTCCGGGCAGCGGGACGTGTGGGAGAAGTCTGCAGGGACTTCCAGAAAGGCTCCTGCTTTCATAAAGAGACAGATCCCTCTGGCAATGCCCTCTACTCTCTGCCCCTTTGAGCGAGGAAGGGTGTCCCAGGGGCGGCTGCCTCCTCGGGAGCCAGAAGGCTCACGGTGTGGGCAGGAGGAGACCCCGGTCCTGCGAGGCCCGAGTGCACGTGGGCAGCTCCACCCTGGGACAGGCAGAGAGGACAGGGTGGGAGGGCTTCACTCCCAGCCCCCACCGCCATCCCCATCACTGTGACTCGTGCAGACGAGCGGGACATCTCTCGGCGCTCCGTCCCGGCTTGCTACACGGACGACACACGCTCCTGTACCTACACTGACCAGCAGCATGGCTTCTCCATCTCAACCCCCTCACATCGATCATGCCACGTGCAAGCCAAGGTTCCTGGAAGATCATGCCCGGAGCTTCGGGCACATGTCCACACTCCGGCCCGAGCCGGACAGGCCGTGGGTCTCTGGGGAGCAGGTGCACCAAGTTTGCAGGAGAAGAGGCTTGAGGCTCCGGACTCGCTGAAGACCCTCCAGGCAAGATGCTTCCAGAAGAACCACATGGATCAAAGGGACCCCAGGCCACCCCTCGGTGAGGTGAGCCGTGTCCCAGCAGGTGCCATTCAAGAAGGGAATGGGAGCCGCTGATCAAGGACAAGGATGGTAGGGCTATCATCCCCCGAGCGGCGGTGGTTGGGTCTGTTTCTCCCGACGCCCGCGGGAGCCTGGCACGCGGGGAGGCGGGCACGGAGCGTGCACACTGGGGCAGAGCAGGCAGCTGCTCAAGGGCCTGTGGGGGGGCTGCCGTGCCCCCCACACCCCAGCTCTGCAAGCCCCAGCATCCATCTCTCTGAGGCGGCTGGGCGGGAGCAGCCATGCTGGGCGTGGGAGGTGGGAGGGCTGTGAGTAGCCCCCACACCCAGCCTGGTGGCGGCACAGCAGATCCGTGACACGTCCCCGGCCGCAGGACGCCGCCCGCGCTCCTCACGCCAAGGCCGCTGGCGGTGCCAGGGCGGAAGACTGCTCTGCGATGGGGACAGGTTGTGGCGACTGAGTTCCCCGACACCTGTGCACGCACACACGGGCTCTCGGAGGCGCGGGCGTACGTACCCATGTGTGCACATGCGTGCTCTCACGTGCGAGTGCACGGTGCCCTCATGCCTGCAGGCACACACGTGCACACGCACGCACAGTGCGCTCAGCCCTCAACACGTGGGCACAAGTACACTCTCGCACACGTGTGCACCTACGCACACATACCCACACACGCGTGTTCACGCATGCACGAACACACACTCTCACACACACAAAACAGTCATCACTGACTTTGTGATCTTGGGACAATGAACTGCCCGTTACAACAATGGCCTCTTACTTTCAGAAAAACAGACAAGGGTTTGCTCTAGAATTTTTCAGCAAGTTGGTTGTGAATGCACTTTCCTACAAGTACAACATATTTCACAATGGAGAGATTTATATGGGAGCTCTGGTTTTCTGTGGAAGGCAAAGAGCTCATGACTCCGACCCTTACAACAAGAAGAAAGCCAGAGCTGCACATTCATAGCTTTTCTTGCCCCCCCCCCCCGCCAGGGACCCGAGGGCACAGGACAGCCAACAGACAGGAAGTCTAAGGCAAGACGCAGAAATGATGCCTCGGTTCCCTGAGGGTTCCCTGTGCTTCCCTGGGGCGGCTGTGGAGTCTGGGAAAAGCAGACCTAGTGAGGGCAGGGGGCAGAGAGTGGTGAGCGAGTGCTGCAGGGGGAGGGGAGGGTAGGGACTGCTCCCCTTCTCTGTGACCTCATCCCCTCCCTAGCAGGTGGTACAGGGATGCCCGGGGAGAGTCCTGGGAAAGCTTTTCTGGTACAAACTCCAGAACACATAGGCCTTTAAGAACGCAAACCGTAACGGATGAGCAAAGCCACTGACAAAGATAAAAAATGTCACATTAGCCATGGAAGAAGCATTGTGATTAGAAAGCAGATTTAAGAGAGATAGGGATTCCAAATGAGATCAGCGAAGTGGGTTTTGCACGGCTGTCCTCTGCTCCCCTCCGCAGTGTGGGCGAGCCCGTGTCCCTTCTGTCCCTGGACACAGGCACAGTTTGGAGAAGGGCACCTGTCACTCAGCAGTTGGCTCTTATTTGCGCTTCCTGTCTGAATATAAACCCAGCACATCTCCAATAAATATATTCCATAAGACTCTCCAAAAACATCCATCAGACCTACGGAACACGGTAAGTAGAAGGTGTGATGAAGACGGTCCTCCGCGAAGTCCAGCATCCCGCTTTCCAGGGCGGCTGCCGTCACCGATCACGGGAGTCAAGCGGCAACATGCCCGGAGCTCACGTGGCCACTGGCACCGGGACCTGGCTGTGGCCAGCCCTGGGAGCTGCACCCTGCCCCTTCTTCCGTCCCAGCTGTCACTGTTCCCCAGATGCCAAAGCAGAAGGGTTTGCACACACCCCCACCCCCACCCCCGCTCCGGCCCCCCGGCTGCCCCACCCCCACATCCACAGGGGCTGTGCTCGCAAGGATAGACAGGACCAGCCAGGTCCACGGGGGCTTCTGCCTGACCCAGCCACAAGAGGTTCCAGGTCCCCCTCGAGCACTGGGGCGCAGGCTTGGGCTCGGCTTCCCCGGCAGCCGCTGGACCCCTGGAGAAGCAGGCACCCCTCCCCTTTGTGCTGCACCCCCGGGAAAGCGTCCCAGTCTGAGATCAGGTTTTCCGGGACAAATCAAGAACTGCATGGAGTCTGGGGACACAGTATGTGTAGTCGCATCCTGTGGGCCCTACTGGCCCCGCCCCCGTTTCTAGGTAGGTGTGGACCCCGAATTCTAGATTCTCCTCCCTTGCTCTCTCCAAACATGGCCTCTTCCCCAGGCATTCTCTTTCCCTCTGCTTTCCCCAAACTCCCAACTACTGACACACAACCCGACCTGTCCCCAGCTTCCCAACAGCAGCGGCACCCTGTGAGTCCCAGACGACCCCACAGCCACGCCTCACGGCCGGTCCCCTCCCAGCGGCCCTGCAGAGGGAGGCCGGAGATCTGCAGGCATGGGGGCCCAGGGAGGTTTCACAGGGTGGGGAGGAAGGTCTCTAACCGTCCCCCCGCCCCGGGCACCCACCCCTCGCCGGGCTCTTTCCCATCACCACGCTCCCCGGCACCAGCTCCTGCTTCTCACCCAGCTCCTTCTGATACACCGACCTCTCTAGATCCTAACACCTACGGCCACGGGCCTGTCGATGGGACCAGGAGACCCTGCACATGCCTACCAGAAATACCGTGTTAGACTGAGCACTGCGGCCGGAAACCGTGGCTCAGCAAGAGTGGGGCGCCGCAGGCCTGTCCCAGAGCCTGGGACTCCCACATAGTCCAAAACGCGGCCACCTGACAAATTCTGCAGAATTTTGATTGTGGGACCAAGAAAAGTAAACTTGGATTCCGTGATCCTTCTGCTTCTCCCTGGGCCCTCCCCTTGCCCACGCAGCTCTGGCTGAAGTGAATGAACTATGGGTAAGAACGTGCCGACTCACAGTTTTCACCTTCTTGCTGTTTTCCCCAATCTCTGCCTGCACCTTTCTAAGTAAATTCTTTATTAAATTCTCCTCTCTGAACCCCATTTCTTCTCTACTGGAACGAGAGAGACACAAAGAACGAAGACAGAAATTAGAGCCGCCTTGAGACAGGCCACTTTTCAGAAAATGTGAGTCTTGTTCATCCTTTGTGAAAAGATTACTTGAGGATGTAGTCCAGCAAGACAAGAAGGAACCTCACAAAGAGAACCCACCCGGTTATGCAGTGAAATCACTTTAACACAGGGAATGTAGTGTCATGATAACCACATGGTGGGTATGGTCCAGAAAGAAACTGCTCCAAACCAGAATGGGAAATCTTTCAAGAAAGAATTTGTTCAACAAAGAGTATGATTAAGGGGGGGGGGCACCTGGGGGCTCAATCGGTGAAGCAATGGGCCTTCGGCTCAGGTCATGACCATGGGGTCCTGGGACTGAGTCCCGCATCAGGCTTCCTGCTCGGTGGAGAGTCCGCTTCCCCTCTCTCTCCCTCTGTCACTCCCCCCCACCCGGCTTGCTTTCTCACATGCACGTGCTCTCTCCCTCTCTCGCAAGCAAAATCTTAAAAAAAAAAAAGAAAAAGAATATGGTTAAGGAAAGAAGATTTTTGGTACTGACAGAGGAATAGGTTTCCTTTCTCTAAAATAAAAAGCAAAGCAATTAATATTTTCAAGTAATAAAAAATGCTATGCTGGGGGCACCTGGGGGGCTCAGAGGGTTAGAGCCTCTTCCTTCAGCTCAGGTCATGGTCTCAGGGTCCTGGGATCGAGGCCACATCGGGCTCTCTGCTCAGCGGGGAGCCTGCTTCCTCCTCTCTCTCTGCCTGCCTCTCTGCCTGCTTGTGATCTCTCTGTCAAATAAATAAAATCTTAAAAAAAAAAAAGAAATTCAGATTTTAAAAAAATGCTATTTTGGGAAATGATGATGCAAACAGAGATCACTTTAACACAGGGCATGAGCGTCTACAGCTGGCCTCCTTTGGGACCTGGTCTTCCTCCTCCAAGCTGCAAAGACTTAATGACTCTAACGGAATATCTAGAACAGGGCCCAGCACAGAGTAGCTACTCAGTAAATACCAGCCAGGGATCTGAGCGCGATTTATAAATCGAGGAATAGAGCACATGCCAACCCTTCAGGCCCAGAAGCAGGGCGGCTTCTGCCTCGAGGAGCAGCAGGGCGAGCAGGGGAGAGGCGGGAGTTTGTGCTCCCAGAAACCAGGGCACGTTACTATTTTAGAGACACAAAAATGTAAAAACATTTTAACATCCAGGTTAATGCTGATTGCAAAATATCATCTTTAAAGATGAAAACCCTGTCCCTTTGTGACTTTGGCCAAGTGAAACTGGTCTGAGAAAGCTCAGCCAACATGCCAGCCCCTGGGAGGGTCCCCCACACACCACGTCGTTCTCCGCTGAAAGGCAGGAACGGGTGCTGGAAGCACACACCCTGGGCCCAGGGCTCAGGACACCATTCTTGTCCCAGGCCCGTGGCCTCTGCACGTGACGTTATCATTCTGAATTTCAGTTTCTTGTTTGAAACTGAGCCTAACGTGACCTATACACCCAGGACGGCTCTGTTCGAATGTTCTTGAGAAATCTTCAAGGTAAGGGTCCCTCCCTACTTCGCAGACACACTGCCGTCTGAAGGGTCCCCGCTAAGCCAACCTTCAGTGGGCGTTTAGGTTCCCAAGCCGGCAACCCAGGGTGCCGTTTCTGTACAACGGATACTTGAGTCATGTGAGCATTTGCAAAACCCCACAGCTCACACACTAATGCCAAGAAATGACTTGCTACCAGAGAGTGTCGCGGTCACGTTAGTTTGGGAAATCCCACATGCCCCACTCCGTGCTGAAGACACCTGATTCATGCTCAAAAGCTCCACAGGGAAGAAACCGTCTGACCCAGCACTTTCCCAAATTGTGTGTTCACTGAGGCTTTTAGTATCTCTGACATAAGCGTCAGGAATTCAGACCCACTTTCCCTCGGGCAGTCAGCATCAGTGAGATTTCAGTTCTTTACATACACACGCACACACACATGCGCATACACACGCGCGCGCACATACACACATACATGCACACACGCATACGCGCACACATGCACACGCATGCATACGCATGCGCACACACATACGCACGCACACACGCATACACGCACACATACACACGCACACACACATATGCACACACACACGCATACACACACACACGCACACACACACAATCTAGTTAGAGGTCACTAACTTAAAAGCAGCTACGGAGGTCATTTCAAATGAGGGCTTTGGTACTAGTTTGTCTTTCCAAAAAGAAGCCACAGTGATAACCACACGAGCTACGGTAATGGGGGAACTGCCGACAGACACTCGCGGAGAGGGGAGCCACGGGGGTGCGGATGCACGCGGGGGGCAGCCCAGGCTTCTGCCAAATGTCTCCGCATGCTGTGGGCAAGCTGCTGTCGTCCTCCTCCAAGGGCATCCTTAGCAGCAGGAATTTCTACTCTGTAAAATGAGGAAAACGCCTAAGCTGCCATATCAAGTGGCACTGAGTCCAATGCCCTCGGTAAATATTGAAGACATGAGAGGAAGGCAACACAGCTCTTCCTGATTCCTCCCCAGCGGCCACGAGGCCAGCCACTGCCCGGCCCGCAGACCTCCTACACGTGGTCCTCAGCCTCCTACATGCGACGCCACTCCTCGGCAGTGGGAAGGCGCCCGGTGGATTTACTGGGCTCCCAGGTCACGCCCGTGATGCGGAGGCTGCCGGCTCTGTCGCCCCGAGATTATCCAACAGTCTAAAGAAGCACCAACACCGGTCACGAGGGCTGCACAGAGCCGTGGCCAGTGAGAGACGGCAGGTGCACGCTTGGGCGTGGGAACCGCCGGCCCTACACCTCACTGTGGGTCCTGGAGGTCCCGCACCCAAGTGTGACGCGAGGCTTCTGGAGACAGATGGGCTGAGCTCCAGCGCACCTGACTCGCTGGCCGGGGGCTACCCCACAGCTCCCCCACCCTGCAGAAAGAGGTGCTCCAGCATGGGGCAGTGACATCCACTCCCCTGGCCACACTGTGGCCATGACCGGCCCTCTGGCTGGTGACAGGCTCACCCCTGGGACGGCAGAGAAGTCTGCTCTGGACAAAGCCCTCACCCGCAAGAGGGCAGAGACGAGAAGGCCTCTCTCCCAGACCCAGGGGTGGCGAGGGGAGGGGGCCGTGAAGAGCCAAGGAGAGAATGTCAGTCTCCGATGGCGTCTTAGGGCAAGAGTTACAGAATCAGTAGCTCAAACTCCCCACCGGGGCTGAGAGCCTTCTCCTTGAGGTGCTTACTGACGCCCGGCGCTGGAGGCCTCCTGGACAGAAGGGCGTGCTCCTCTCCTGGGGGCCGTGGGGGCTGGCCACAGTGGGGAGGCCTCCTGCCACGCGGCCGAGTGCTCACCAGGCTGCAGCGAGACCCCGAGAAGGAAACCTCAACGTTTTCTCCCAGTTCCGAGTGTGGGGGACAAGGACAGGAACGAGGGCTGCCGGGCTCCTCCAGCCTGGATTTCTGCCCACGTGCAGATGGAGTGCCCAGGAGCTGGGACAGGCGTGGGCACCCGGAGAGGTGGGCGGTCTGCGAGCGGGGTAGGGACCTTTGCTGCCACCACACCGGGGCTGGTGGGCCCCCCACTCTCCAAGGCGTCCTGAAGTTTATGCCAAGAGTCAGCGATGTCTCCTCCAAGGGGGGGCTCCATGGGAACCACCCCACACTCCCCAAGGCCCAGAACTCCTTTAATAAGGGACAAAAGTCCTTCCTTCCCCCCCACCCCGAGCTAATTCTTCCCCTAAATCATGTGTGTGTTTATCCCTCTGTGTAACTCTCTGGGTAAGTTCTAGCACGTTTACAATAAGAGCTGAAATGCAAACACCCGTGGGTGTAAATTCATTCTAAAACGTACAGAGTTTGGGAGGAAGGGGCTCGCAGCTCCCAGTGTCGCAGGGAAGGGCCGCTGGGCCTGAGGACACGCCCTGCCCCGTCTGGCGCCCGAGCTCCCTCCTCCTCCTCAGAAAGAGAAGAGGCGTTAATCGGATCAACACAAGAGGAAGCTTCCAGAGAGAATTCCCAACCAGAGGACATGCCTACTGAAGAAAACAAAACTAATGTGGGACAAAACCTTCAGAGGAGCAGACGCCTCTTTACCGGAAATCACCCCCCTCCCGGCTCGAAGACACAGAGCTAGCCCCAGACCTGGGGCTCCCGGTACCCCAGAGCCGCCCTGCGAGGCTCGCTGCTGTCACCCGGTGCAGCGGGTGGAGACGGTCTCGTGCAGACCGGGCAGACACGGCCCCGTTTCCGGGGAACGGGCGGCCCAGAGCTCATGCCCCATCCACCATCACCCCCGCGTGGGCTGGGCTGGAGGAGCCCGGGCCTGTGTGGTCCACACCAGCAAGAACCTGTGCGCACGCGGGTCCTGACGGCCAGAAAGGGTTGCTGCTGACTCGCCGTCAACCAGCTCAGCATCTACGGGTAGAACAGGTGGCGTCCCTTGGCCGGGAACTAGTGCCTTCTACGTGGCTCACAGACCACCCTGCACGTCCCCGGCACCCCCTGCGGAGCCGCAGGGGAGATGAGAGGCGAGGGAGCGCTGGGGAGCAGGCGGGTGCAGACTCCAGCTCCCCGAAGCTCCCTGAGCACCTGCTGGTGATCGCAGTGCAGCCCCTGAACCGCCTTCTCCTGGACAGTCCCCAACGGAGAAGCATTCGCTGGAGGGCGCAAGCGGAGGTTGGGATCACCCAGCCCGACCTCCGGACACAACTGCCCTGCCAACCCCGAGGTCCCCACCCTAAGCAGGGACGTCTGTGGCACAGGGGACACGGGGAACAGGAGGGGTGAGCGCCGCAGCCGAGGCGCTGGGACGGCCCAGAGCCCGCCAGACCGCACTCACCAGTAGAAGTAATAGGCGAGGGCCACGGCCACCAGGGCGGTGCACACCCCCGAGAAAAGGCAGGCTGAGTAGCTGGATGGCATCTTCGGACCCAGGACAGTGCGTGCAGACGGGACCGGCGGCCTGAGCGGCTAGCAGCCCCTGGCCAGTGGGCGAGGGAGAGGGATCACGGCCAGAGCTAGGCTGCCTGCGAAGGTCCGATGGGCCGGGGCCGTCAAGATCGTCTGCTCAGCAAAAAAAGGAGCAGGCGCTTCCAGGGTGCCGCCTTCCGACCCAGCGGAGAACCCCTCAGACAAAACCAGGCTTCCCCGAAGCAGCGCCCAACAGGCCAGCCTCCCCCTCCCACTGCGGGGCCGGCAGGGTACCTGCTAATCCCATAAGCTGCTTTGCTGTAAACAGCTGGCACCACGGGGCTCAGCCAGGACACAGGGCACTGGGCCCCGCCTGGGCACCTGACCCAGGAACCGCAGGCCCCGAGCATGCACCTCGTCTCTCCCCGACCTCTCAGAAGCCAACAACAGCACGGCAACCCTAACACGGCGTGGCCCGGGGGGAGCAGGGCTGTGGGGTCAGCTCGTGGGGGGGCCCATGCTTGGCCCCAGGCAAAGGCGCCTGGCCGTGGGGCCTCCAAGAGATAGATGGGCCGCTTGTATTTGCGGCCAGGACCCAGGCCCATGGGTCCCCGCTGTGACACACAAGGGCTCCAGGACCCCATGTACGACACCCAGGTCCCAACCCCAGCCCCTTGTTCTCGGGTAAAGGACCGTGGGGGAGAGTCACACTCGTCCTCTCAGGAAACTGAGGCCGTGAGCGAAGGCGCCGGAGACTGCTGGGCTGCGGTGGGGCTGAGGGGAGATCAGGCGGCCCTGGGACAGAAGTGTCGCCGCCAAACCCGCTCCCAATGAGGAAGGCATCAGGGGGCCCTGGAGGCAGGGGGAGGGGAGATTTGATCGGGAGAGCACCCCAGCGCCCCTCCCTTCAGGGCTAGCGTGCTACCTCGGGACGGGAAGAAGTCACTGCCCCGGGTGTCCTCCGTGGCCCCTGGGCCCCCGTCCCGCCCGCGTGCT
>PITA01009827.1:23916-75386 GCA_004023965.1 Spilogale gracilis
CCGGCCTCTCTCACTGCCCCGGGTGTCCTCCGTGGCCCCTGGGCCCCCGTCCCGCCCGCGTGCTCACTCCGGCCTCTCTCACTGCCCCGGGTGTCCTCCGTGGCCCCTGGGCCCCCGTCCCGCCCGCGTGCTCACTCCGGCCTCTCTCACTGCCCCGGGTGTCCTCCGTGGCCCCTGGGCCCCCGTCCCGCCCGCGTGCTCACCCCAGCCTGTGCGGCCGGCGATGCCTGACCTGCCCCCATTGCACTGCAGGGAGTCTGCAGCGTGGGCATGCTCCGGGGATCCCAAGGTGGTGGTCCTGGGGGGGCCCCTGGACAGGTCATCACAAGGCTCCTTCTAGAGGCTTCCATCATCTGGCTTCTGGCCAGGGAAGCATCAGGAGAGAAGGTGGTCGTCAGCCCCCGCTCGGCCCGCGGGCAAAGGCTCTGGGGTACTGCCCTGAGCCCCATGCTGCTGGCTAAGGCTTTCTGAGGCCTTAATCCCCAAAGTGGCCATTGGAGCTGCTGGCCTCGGAGGGCGGGCTCCACAGGCCTGTGCCCGTTCCTAGGAGACGGCGGTGCCCCTGGAGGGGCCGAGAGCCCGGGCAGTGATCCTGCCCCCAGCCAGGCGTCCAGACAGCTGTCTTTCTAAAACACTATGAGGAGAAGACCCTCCTCTTGGAGACGGCCACCCCGCGGGGCACTCTGTGTCTGTGACGTGTGGGGACACCGGCCCGGGAGCTTGTGAAGCCCCACGGCCGAGCTGAGGCCTCCAGGAAGGGCAGCAGGTGCCCCTGACTTGCCCCACGAGGCGACCTGGAACCGAACTTTGCCCAGTGGCCATGCCCCACACGCAGACACCTGCATGGGCTTTCAGGCCAGAGCGGCTTTCTGGTGGCCGCCGGCTCCCATGCGCCAGCCCCCTCCCCACGGCGCAGCCAGAGGGGCGTGTCTAAAGTTGACACGGGGCCCCAGCCCACCCTCAGCTGCCTGTGCCACCCCCGACACTCCTGCCCAATTCCCGGTCTCTGAGACATGCCCCACGTCCCGTCCTTGTCCCCAGGCTCCTGCGATGTTCACAGGGTGGTCGTGGGCTCCCGGACACCCCCACAGAACTGCAGACCTGCTGTGGTGGCCCCAGAGACAGGGCATGCAGCACAGCCTGAGCCTCGGTTTCCCCTACTGGGAGGCATGAACAACTGTTACTCTGGGGCTGGGGTGGGGAGAACATTTAAGAGACAAGCACAGGGAAAACGCGGGGTCTTTCCGGCCCCCCCTCCTCGGGAGGACCAGGGCCACCAAGGTGAAAAGAATTACCCAAGATTTTGCTCCAGGCTCCGGGCTCCGGGCCAAACCAGAGCAAAGCCTCAAGCCTGTTCCTCATTATGCCAACTGCACGGGCTGGTGAAACGGTCTCAGTCTTATTACGTTCTTTATATCCTTTGTGTGAAATCAAGAACGTTTAGATCTTGGCTGTATTTATTCTGAAGTAACGATGCCCCGGGGGCTGTTTCTGCTGGAAGGGGCCCCCACCCGGCGGATTCCCGACCCTGGCCGTGCAGGGCTGAGGGCCGCCCTGCTCCCGCCAGGCCCTGGGCTCCCACTCTCCACGCTGCCGTGTTCGAGGCAAGGGGAACACAGCTAAGCTGAACATATCACACAAGAAAACATCATGGGAATAGAACCTCTAGATTATTTCCCAGGGCCCGAAAATTAGAGGTTTATACTCATATAGTAAAAGAGAAACTCACAGAGTGCGTTGATAGAAATTCTTTGCAGGGTCCTTGGAGCATAAACGTAAATGGGATCTTTCCAAATGACACAACACTGTTTCTTCAGACGCGAGCCTCCTCCCGGGGCCTTCCCACGCCCGCCCCGTGCCACTCACTGCAGGGACGCCGGTTCTTCCGGCTCCACAGGTGCATGTCGCCGTCACCAGCAGACGCGGGGGCACGCACGGCGCCAAATACATTGTGACAATGACTGTGTAGTTTCAAAGACAAGTTCCCAGTTTTCCCTGCTGACCCCCATGTCCCACGGAGTGCGCCGTGGTGACAGGGGCCCCTGGCGAGGGGCAGATGCTCTCCTGTCCCGGGAAGCGAGGTGCCAACGTACACCCAGATATAAAGGAGTAGCTCAGAGAGCTATCCCCAGAACGTTCACGAAGTGCGACCAGCAGGAGGGAGGGTGGCAGGGAGCACGAGGCCAGGGGGTGTGGGGAAGGTCCCCACAGGCCACGTGCTCAGCCGCAGAGGCCGCCGGTACCCCCGGGGCTGCACAGCAAGCAACGTCTCTCTCCAGCCTGCAGGAGGGTGTCTCAGGGGAGGGGCCCGGGCTCCCCGCTCCCTCTGTCCATCCCCCTGCCCCACGGACCTCCTCTCCTGCTCACCTCTGGTCCCGGGGTGTGCTCGGCAGAGCTCTGACCGTCCCCAGCCGGCCTGGCCCCACACAGATCCGGACTCCCTGACACCAGCTTCAGCAGTCCTGGCCCCGGGCTGGGCCCCCTGCCTCATCTGCGAGTCTGGTGCTGATGGCTGAGTGCACACGGCCACGCAAGAGAGGGGAAGCGAAGACACACCACACAGGCCGCTCAGACCCGCGGTGGGGGGCTCCGGGGGCCCTGCCCACACGCACGAGGCCACAGGGAGACATGCCGGTGAGAGGACACAGAGGCCGCACCCACACGCGGGTGAGGGGTCACAGGGCCCCAGGAAGGCCAAGCTAAGTAACAGGTGCGACACACAAATTACACCTTTAACAATCACGGCGGCCTGCTCTCCAGAAAGAACCGCCAGCTCCAAGTCTCTTTGCCCCAAGTCCCCGAAGAACCAGCAGACCCAGCCTCTGAACCCAGACGTGGCTGGCCTGGCCTCAGAGCAGGCCGCTGCCCCCAGGGGTGAATCTAGCTGCTCCCCGGGGCGGGCAGGGTGTCCCCGAGCTCCCCCACCGTCTCCACGCCTCAGACGCCTGTGACATCGCCGCTCATCACCGTTCCCCACGGCTCCCCAAAGATGCTGCTGACTCCTGACGGCCCGAGAGCTGCGGGCGGCCCGCAGACAGCGCGGAGCTCCCAGGAGGGAAGCCTCGCTGGGAGCTGTTGCTCGGCGGCAAGCCTCTGGCCGCCGGGCTCACAGACACACAGGCCCTAGCAGCGAGACGTCCGCCCCGCATCTACGAGGTCAACGAGACGCCGCCAGCCCCCGGGGACGCCCCAGTCGGGAGCCTGTTTATCCAGACCCAGCTCAGCACCAGCACCGGGGGAGAGCCTCCGGGGGCCAGGTGCAGCGGCATGACGAGCAACGGGGGGAAGGGGCCCAGAGCCCTCCTAACCCTCCCGGAAGGCCTCCCTGGGCCCCCTGGATGGGCAGTGGTGTGACCCACACCTCGTCCCTAGGCCCGCGGCGTCCCCCACTGACCACTCGGACGCGGAGCTCCTGGCGCTTGCCGGGTACCCTTCTCCGCAAAGGTTAGGAGCTTCCTGAGCGCCTCTGTTGGTCCCAGGAAGGAGCAGGGAGAGGCAGGGAGACGCCCGAGCGGAAGGGAAGCGTCCTCCCGTGCCGGGCACACGTCCAGGCTGTTCCGGAGACCACGGCCGAGGGTGTGCCCTGCTCTACGGGGACCTGGCCGCAGATGCGCGACTCACCTGTGAGAGGTGGGCGGGGTAGGACGCAACCTAGCCTGCAGCTCCGATGGCTCGCCCAGGTCAGGGAGGAACAGAAACCGAGCCGCGCTTGCGGGAAGGCTCGCTGCTTGGACTCCCTCTGGGGTAAACGAGACGGCGCTGGAGGCTGCAGGGCTGAAGCTGGCGCTCTCAGGGACAGCTGACACGACGCCCTTCCAAACCACCCCGGGGCGCGTGGAGAACACGGGTTACTATGCAAACCAAACACAGGTAAACAGTCTGAGGTGTGAGTGCAGGAAGCCAGCGGCCCAAGCTGCAGTGCTTTGAAGCGTCTTCAGAAACTCAGTGCCAGGCGCCGTCTGCGTGGCTTGTGACTACGATGCCGCATGGACGCAGGTCGGTCCAGACGACCAAGCACACGGTGGGGGCGTCCAGGGAGAATGCAGCTGCTCCTGGGCAGGGCCTCACATGCTCAGGGGGCCTGGACATGACCAGCCACTCTCAGACACGAGGGTCCACGTGCCACGCTCCCACAGACGGGTGACCCAGCTCTCCGGCCCTTGGCTGCCTCGGGGAACTGCGCACTAGGGGAATGAGGATGCACCCTTATTTTTTCAAGACTCTGCACTTGGGAGCAGTTGGCAGTGGCTTGTCTGACCTGCAGCTGCTGTTTGGGGCGGGGACAGGGAGGAGGACGCACGCACGGCCCTGAAGCCCCGGGAGAAAGCACGAGGTGGCCAGGGCAGCAAGCTCCCAGGCGGGCACAGGGGAGCGCTGTCCAAGTCGGGGGGCCTGGCGTCGGGTCTGGAGCCGACCCCTCCCAGGAAGTCTGACCGGTGGCCAGGACCAGCACCACCCGTCTGACCCTCATCCCCAAACACACTCCCATCTGAAAAGCAATCTGTAAATGAAATATAGTTTCAGGCCTGAAATCTGTTTCAACAACAGTCATGAATCTCAAAATTCATTTGAATCAGCTAGTTCCTCATTATTTCAACTAAAAACGACTATTCAAAGTTCTACGGAGCCTTCAGGCGAATGACTGGCGCACGGACAGCCCAGCGGGGGGGCCCTCTGCTCCCAGGCAGGGGTGTATGTGACCCTCAGGGGGCCGCCACCCTGCTCCCCCGAATGTCTCCACCAAAGCCGTGGCACAGCCAGCTCCCAGTCCACGGCCGCTCCCTCCGCGGCCCGCTCTGGGCTGGCCGCTGCAGGTGCTGGGAGGGGCCGCGCCCAGGGGAGTGCACGAGGCTGCCCTGCCAGGTGGAGGGTGGCGGGACCCCTCGTCTCCTACACGAGCTCCCAGGTGTCCCCCCACTTCCGCACACATACTCTCGGACAGGTGCACTTTGCTGTGGTCCCGTGGCCCTCTCAGGAGGGCAGGGCTGCCACGGAAACGCTGTGGGGGCCCCAGGGGCTCATCAGCTGCCTGGTCTGAGCCCCCCGAGCCGTCCCCTCGCCTGCAGAGGGCCTGACTCTCCCTCCAGGAAGCTGCCCATTGGCCAGACGGCGGCCGTGTGCACCTGCTGTCCGCCTGTCCCCGAGCGGAGCCCGAGCGGCAGAGCTGCGGCCTAGACGTCCTCACACGGCTGGAGTTCGTGGTCCTACGCAGGGTGACAGTTGTCTAAACTGCCCCTGCACGCACACGGTCAGGGACATCCTGGCCCCCGTCACACGGCAAGGGAACAGCAGACCCAGGATTCTATCCCAGGCCATCTACCTGCAAAACCACCACTCCCCTAAGCAGGAACCGGTTCCTGAGCGAGCAGGACGCCCGGCCAGGCAGAAATGCCCACTCTGCCATCCCACGAAAGGCAGGTCCCCCGACGGCTGACCCCAGGGGCAGGGACAGTGCTTGAAGGTATGTTGTCTGGCTCGCTCCCCAAATCAGGTGTGCAGGGACTGGGAGAAACACCGAAGAGCGGCCCTCCAGTCTGGACATGGGGTGTCACAGCCACGCACGGGCACCCAGTTCTCCCACTCAAAGGAGACGTTTCAAGTAAAAACATCCCAGCTTTGGGACCCTAATGAGATTTTATAAATTAGTTAGGAGTACAACATTCTTGCTATAAAAACGTGAAAGCGTGCCGAAGCAGGGCAGGGACCGGGGGCTCCGACAGCGTCCCCCGATGCCCGGGGCTGACCGCCATTATGTCCCCATCTGCCAAACACTGGGCACCCCGGACACCAAGCGGTTCTCTCGCTCAGAGCCATCTGCAGGGACCGAAGGTCTGTGCCCACCAAGGTCACGGGCTGGAAACAGGGCCTCCGGAGGTGGTTAGGTCATGAGAGGGGCGCCCCGACGCTGGGACCAGTGCCCTTAGGGAAGAGACCCCAAGAGTGGCCGAGAAGCCACCAGCTGTGAAGCAGGAAGGGGCCTCCCCAACACCGCATCTGCCGGCACCGGGATCCTGGATCCTGGACTCCTGGCCACCACAAGTATGAGAACTACGTGTGCGTTGCTGACGAGCTGCCCGGCCCGTGGGACCCCACACGGGGAGCCTCCCGTGCTAGCGATCCTGTCTGCTCTGCACGCAGACTCCACCAACGTGGCAGGTCACAGCACAGATCACGGAGCGACAGCTGGCAGAGGGCAGGGACTCGCCGCTGCCCGGTCCCCAGCTGTAGGCGCCCTGCCCTCGGGACCCCGCCGGGCACCCCCAACCCCACAGCCACGGCAAGGACCGCTCTGGCCCCTCCCCACTTCAGCAGCCCCAGCTCGGGATGCCGAGATACAGCAGGAAGCTGGGGACAGATATCTAATATCCTTTACCTTTGGAAATCAGTAGGGGTATTTTTATCATCCCTCCAAGAGATGATCCCTCCAAAGCGAGCAGCACGCCGCACTCGTCCTTCCGCGGCCCCACGCCCGGATCAGCACAAACCGTCCCCTCAGACCCCGTCTGACCGAACAGCCCAGCTGTGAGCACGGGGACGCGAGAGCCCGCGCCACGACACTGGCGGTCTCGCCCGGCACCCCCCCCCGCCACGCTCCGACACGGCCACCCCGTTCCGAACGGCGCTCAGGGTCTTTGTGGGGAGCGCCCCGATGCCGTCGGCTGTCCTCATCTACCAAGAGGACGCAAGGCGACCAGGAACCTTCTCTCGGGCACCAGGCACGTTCCGGCTGACCTGTGCTTAGAAGACGTCCTCACGTGCACCAGAAACGGCCCACATCCAGCGAGCACGCAGGCCTCCCAGCGCCGTCCTGATCGTGGGTGCCCACGGCCCACCCTGGTGTGTGCGAGTCTGACGGACCAGCTGTGGCACATGTGCGGACGCCCCTCCTGTCCTCTCCCAGGGCTGCCGGTCTCCACTGTCCACAGAGCCCTCTGTGGTCAAGCGCCCGCACGTCCTTCCTGGCCTGTAGGGCACCCCTGATCTGACCCTGCTGCCGAGGAGCTGGGGCTGTGGGCGCCCATGCTGCCGGGCACGCCTGTCCGACCCTGGCTTTAGACTTGAGAGGCCCCTTCTGCCCCAGGTCGGGGTCGAGATCCACTGTTTACCCCATCTCTTGTACACTCGCCTCCCCACCCCCGACTCCAGCGGGCAGGGAACGAGGTGCTTCCATCAGCCCCTGACCGCCCGTCGGGGTCATGTCACCCCGGCGGCGTCCTCCCGAGCTGCTCAGGAAGCAGCCACATCTGGAGAGGAGCCCAGCTCTGGCTGCTCTGCGCCCAGCCAGCGGTCACACCTCTCTCGGGACGCTGACCTTGACGGGGAGGTCCACGCTGCTCCGTGGAGCTGCTGGGCTGCTGCCCCGCCGGCCGTCAGGGGCTTGGTCTAGACCTGGGACGGGACGCCACTCGGGGCTCCTGCTGGGCTGCAATGTTGGGCGCACATGCTCAGACGGAGAGCCAGCGACACCCGGCTGCTTCTCAAAGGCCCAGAGGCTGTGTCCTTCCTGCCCTCTCGGCTCCCCCCAGCTGCAGGACACCCTGCATCAGCCCCCGGTTCCCAGCAGGGGCTGGCCGTCAGGCCCCATTACCCCTCCCCGCCAGCGGGGCCCCTGGCAGCTCGCGCACAGCCCCAGCCTCAGGCCTCCCAAGAGGGCTACAGTCCGCTCGTGGCCGTGGGGATGTCTGGCCCCACTCTGTTGCTTTGACATTTGACCAACCCCAGCTGAGCGTCTGGGCGCCCACTTTCTAACAGGCCCCACAATGTCTCTGCACGCAGCAGGCCTCCCCCCCCCGCCGCCCCCGTGGCCCCGGCAGCCTGTCCGCCAGCAGCAGTGTGATTGGGGAAAGCCGGGTGTGAGAGCTCAGGCTCACTTCGGGCCACTGCTGGTGTCCCCCCGCGCCTTCCCTAGCCGAGGAGGTATCCTCAAGAAACAGGGCGCTCGAAGAGCTCGTTCCTGCCAGCGTCAGGGGCTGGTGATCAGATCACGGAGGAGGGACAAGTGTTGGGAGGGAGAGAATGGAAGGGTGCTCAAGACTGTGCTCCGAGTCTCTAGAAGCCAGGAGTGCCTGCTCCGCAGAGAGCACCGGAGCTGGGGGCCACGGGCCACGGGGGGAGCGTGGGGCGGCGGACGCAGACCATAGCTCCTCGATGGAGGGGCCCCAGGGAAGGGGTGCTGACGGCGCAGGCCGACCCCAGCACCTCTGGGCCCCTGCTTTGCTGCCTCCGCCCCTCGCTTCCCAGGGACCTGAGCGGGCGCTCTGCCCACACCGGGTGGGGCCAACAGTCGGTCCTTGACCCGATTGCGAAATGGACAAATCAACAGAAGGGAGCAGGCAGCTTAATTCAGGAGCAAATGTGTTTCTGTCCTGCTTCCTGTGCCTGGGCTGGGGCTGGCGGGCTCGGGACACACCCCCCTGCTCCCTGTGAGTTCAGCCGCACTCACCCTCGGGAAGACCGCACACAACTCTGCTCTCGGGGACGTCTGCGCACTTCTCTTGCCGCAAACAGCCCCCCAACCTAAGAGCTCACTGGTTCACGTGTGTCCCCACGCACGCACGGTCCCTGTGCAGGTGCCCGTCCCCTGGCAGGCGGCAGCAGAGCCCAGCCTCAGGCATCCCCGATAGAATCGTGCCTCTGGCCGCCCCCCAGGGCCGCGGGTGCCTCCCCCCAGCCATGGGCACCGGTCCTGCACGTTGAGCCTGCCGGTTAAAGAAACAGCTAGCTCAGCCAAGGAAAGCAGAAGTGACAGAACTGACAGCTAATCAGCCCCTTTCTCTACTGGGAGCACAAAAGAATTATCCAGATCTCACGGCCGCTGGAGAAGGGAGCAGAGAGGCAAGCGCGCGGCAAGCTAGGACTCCACCGCGGCGGGAGGCAACATGAGCCACGCATAGCTTACACGTTCCATAGCTGCGTTAAAACAGTGAAAGCAAAAGACGAGGTTAATTTGACGATGTGTTTGATTTAAGCTGATGTGGCCTAAATACCATCCGTTCAACATACAACATTGAAGAGGTGAGGAGCTGGGCGCCTGGGGGGCTCTGTCGGTGCAGCGTCTGCTCGGCTCAGGTCATGGTCCCAGGGTCCCGGGATCGAGTCCCGCGTCAGGTTCCCTGCTCAGCAGAGTCTGTTTCTCCCTCTTCCTCTGCCCCCGTGCTTTCTCTCCCTCTCTATATCAAATAAATAAAATCTTAAAAGAAAAAAACAAAGGCGCAGAGGAGCCCCTCACACTGCCCTTCACAGTCCGTGACGCCCAGGCGTAGCTCCCGCTACCTCCCGACTCACTTCCAAGGGCTCGACAGCCATGTGTGCCGCGGCCTCGGACATTGGACCCACTGGACCGCCGGGCTCTGCAGAGGGTTGCTCAGGTGACCCGCAGCCAGGGAGACCATACAGACCCAGGAAGCACCGGTACCAGCGTGGAAATGTGAACCCTAGAAACGGCTCTAAGGCAGGTCCAAACAACATCTTATTCACCCAGAGCCTTGCTTTGCTTGGGAGGGCAGGTTTGGACGGACGAGTCACGAGGACTCTCCTGCAGGCTGAGCAGAGGTGGGAGGCTCCCTGGGCCAGTAGCCCAGCCCAGCCCTGCTCTCCCGGGACCTCATGGAGGCTGCAGGCTTGCGGACGGTGGGGCCCTACACACCGAGGCTCGTCCAGCAGTGGCATGGTGCCTGCTGCTCACCGGGGAGGGCGCGAGGTTCTGCTGCAGACTGCGCACGCCCCGCCCTTACCTGGGGGTTCCCTGGGCCAGGCGAGCCGGGCAGTCCCTTGAAAGCAACCCAGGGCCCCGGGACGTGCTGGCTTTTATCCTGCCCTCAGCCCCTCCCTGCCAGAGCCACGGGGAGGCGGGCTCTGCGGGGGTGTCCTTTTCACCCCATGACCTAAAACCTCCATGGCCAGGAGGCAGAAACAACCGGCAGCGTGCCTGGGACCACTGCTGCCCACGTCTGGCTGGATCGGCCCTGCCAGGGGCTGGTTAGCAGCAGGGGAACAGCCGTGCTGGAGATGGGAGGCTGGGCCCTTCCCCTTTTTATTTCCCCAGAGGCCAACAGCCAGAGTCACCCCCGCCCCGCCCTAAAAAACAGACATGCAAGCCGGCACTGGCAGAGCCATCCCTGTGTGGAGCGGAGCGAGGAGAGCGGCCCACGGAGATGGGACAGGACGCCCTTCCTATCAAACCTGGATCAAAGGTTCTGGAAGCCACTCCGCGCACGGTGGGAAGGAGGGGGCGGCCCACCAGAGGCCACTGTGCCTCGCTTCTGTACAACAGGCCACGGCCAGCCAAGTAGGGAAGGTCCCGGGCCCTGTGACCAGGGGGGCAGTGTCTGGCCTGGGAGACGAGATGGCCCAGACGTGCCCTTGTCCTTCCTGCCTGGAATGCAGATGAAAGGGCCAGGGGGAAGCAGCCCTCCTGAGAGCAGTAGGCCGTAGTCAGGGGGACAGAAGCTGGAGGGGGAGGGGGAAGTCAAACGGAGCCTGGTCCCCATTTTGCTGATTTGTCACCACACTCAGACGTGGACCGAACCCGCCCCTCACAGACGTGCAACCTGCAGCACAGGTGTCCTGCCTCAGCAGAAACTGTCCTGAGCTGCGAACCCTGCCCCCCTGCCCCGCGCCCCGGTTCAGGAGCCTGAGACAGACCCAATCCCAGGGCTGGTCCTTGCAGTAGGAGGACAAGGTCTGCACTGTGCAGACCCCAGGGGGAGCTTCTGTCCAGGGACAGCCCTGGAGGCTGTGCCCAGCACGGGGCCCCAGGGGCGCAGCACCCCATGCCGCGTGGAAGCCCCCAAGCTCTCCTGGCCCCTCTTCTCCTCGCTGGCTGCTGGCTTTCTCAGGAACATATTGTCCTGCATTTGGGAGGCCGAGCAGGGCTCCCTCCCCAAGCAGAGCCCGGCTCAGGGGACCCTGCGTCCCCAGTCACACAGACAAGGGACGGCTCCTCCATCACGCCCCCGAGGGCGGCACTCACCCCGCCACCCACAGTGACCCCCTGCCGGCCTCAAGAGAAGCCACCTCCCACAGAGGGCTCTGCCCCCGGGACAAAGCACTTAGTGACGAGGCGCGGATGTCTCTTTTTAACTTGGGAAGTCGGACCCAGGATCAACACCTCACAGCCACCGGTGCACCTACACGGAGCTGAGACACCTGCCAAACTGTCTCAGATCTTTGTTTCTTTTTTTTTTTTTTTTAAGATTTTATTTATTTATTTGACAGAGAGAAACAGAGCTAGAGAGGGAACACAAGCAGAGGGACTGAGAGAGGGAGAAGCAGGCTTCCCGCCGAGCAGGGAGCCCGATGTGGGACTCGATCCCGGGTCTCCGGGACCATGACCTGAGCCGGAGGCAGTCGCTTAACCAACTGAGCCACTCAGGCATCCCTCAGATCTTTGTTTCTTAAGAAAGCTTTGTGTGTTGTGCGTGGTGAGCACGTGAGCTGTGGGGACCTCCGGGACGCACAGAAGGGGCGTGGCGGCCCCCCTTGCTCCTGGACCCGCCCCCGGAGCTCAGCACGTCTGGGAGTTCCTGCTGGCGCCCCTGCAGCTGGCACCTCCCCCGGGTCCACCTGGCCACATCACAGCCTGCAGGGACACGCGCCAACCCCCGTGCCCATCGCCCGTGCCCTGTGCCGGACTGCGGCCGCGTGCCGTGGCATGGAGGGGTCCAGCCTAAACGCCCGCTGCCCACACTGGTGCCCCCGGGCAAGCGGCAAATCTGGGCCGGCCAGGCCGCTCACCGTCCACCCTGGAGGCGCAGCCATGGGGCTCCCGGGCTCACACACGACCACCCGCCTGCTGGGCTCCTCCACACCTCCGCCACCCCCCCCCATCTTCCCATCACTGGGGTGCTTCAGACCAGCCTCGGCTGTCCCTCCTCCGGCCGCCAGAGCCCCTGGACAGGGCTGGGCTGGGCGGTCTGGTGCTGGCACTGCAGCGGCGTGGTGGCCCCCACTGCCCCTCCCCCTTCCCTGCAGCCAGGAGCACCCGGGAGTCCGAGGTGCACGGTCCTGAGTCCACACACACACACACACGCCTAGTCACACACGTGCACACTCAAGCCACGCTCGCTCTGTCCCGGGAAGATCGCGGATATTTTGTTCACGCCCATCACCTTTCCGACCACCTGCCAGAATGCAGCCCTCATGTGTGCCTGGGTCATGGCCCCCCCGGCCGTGTCCTCCTCAGGCCCTGAGGTCCGTGGGCCGTCACCTCCACCCAGAGGGGCACCCGGCAAGTGGCAGGCCCTCCGCCCAAGTCAGCAGATTGCTCAATGAGGCCCACGGCCCCTGGTGGTGGGGTAGGGTGGCCTGCCCTCCTGGGTGGCTTCGAGGGGGCCTTGGTGGTGGTGGTCCAGGCCCCCTCCCTTCGCCGACAAAACACACTGGACGCCACAGCTCCAGACCCAGAGATCAACAGAAACTTCCCAGCAAAGTCTGTCCTCACTTCAAAGCGATCTGGGTTTCCGAAGCCTGAATAGGCACAGTTCGTTATAAGCAGTTTGACTTCCGCAGAAGCCAGTAGGCCGCAGCGCGGGCCCAGCGCCCGTGGCCCCGAGTCACCCCGCAGAGAAAACACCCCAGCGCTTCCTGGACGTCCTACCAGAACCAACGGTCGAAGCCTCCCTCCCCACCTGAGGGTCCCTCTCCTGCAGCTGGTGTCACTGTGTTAAAGAGTGTAACTTACAGAAGGGGAAATCGTCATTCGACAGAATTTAGCCCAAACGAAGAAGCCTATGTTCTCCTGGAAACCTTTACAAAACAGCATCAAGAGCCAGAAAATTCCAGATATCCTGGCGGCTGCACGTTCTGCGGGTTGGCTGCGATCCCACTGTCCCCTCGGCGTGTCCTCCAGCACGCTCGTCCCACATCCGGGCCTGGCCCGCCCTGGCACTCTGGGGACGTGGTGGTGGAGACCAGCCCTAGAACCCTGAGCTCCGAGAAGCAGGGGCAGAGAGCTACTTGCTGATCATCAAAGGGACTGCCGTCCTCCCCTGGGGCTTTGTCGCACAGCAGTTGCAAGCCGCTGAATACGTGAAGTGTTCTGAATTTCTTCATTGCCATGATAAAGCCCAATACCTGGTCGAGTTTGCTGGGACCAGCCCTGCAGCTCAGCCCAGAGTCCCGCCCTCGTATGGGAAGCAACACACACACACACACCCGAGCCATCCACAGTGTACCTGCCGGCCAAGGGAAGGGTCCCTGCGCTCAGAGGTGCTGGTGAGGGGACATGGTGAGAAGGTTATCGGCGGGGACTTAGCACACACACCCCCAAGCCTTCTGCCCTCACAGCCATGCAACGGGATGAACACCTGCGGCCATGCGTCCTGGGCGCGGCGGGCTCCCTAGGGATGAGCCCCTCAAAGCAGCAACCAGCCTGAAGTTCGCCCCAAGGCCCCTTCTCTAGCTTCCAGGTCCCCGGTTTGCAGACGATGCCAGAGCCCGCCTCCAGAACCGTGGGGAGGAGCCGGGGAGAGGACACACATTTCATCCATAGGTCTGCAAACAACCTGATAACAGCGGCACCGATCCAAACGCGCGGGGCCAGTTAGAGACTGCCCGCTTTAAGGGAACTAGTCTCACACTGGCTCACCAGATAAAGTCAACCTCTGCTACGCATGAGGAATACCTGAACCAAAGCAACTCAGCAAGGCTAGGAATGGGAATATGTACTGGGGAGATGCAAAATACAGAAAAACAGGATTCAGAATCGTAGTATTAGAGAGCAGACGGTCAAACCCGGTGAAATGAAATGAGGCAAAGCAGGACTATTTCTGATGCTGGGAAATCAGGGCTCGAACAGTTTCATCTCTGTGCACCAAATAACCCACAGCACTCCGTGAAGCAGAAGTCACTGGGCGCCTGGGGGGCTCAGTGGGTTAATCCTCTGCCTCCAGCTCGGGTCGTGATCTCAGGGTCCTGGGTTCGAGGCCGCGTCGGGCTCTCTGCTCAGCAGGGAGCCTGCTTCCTCCTCTCTCTCTACGCCTGCCTCTGCCTACCTGTGATCCCTCTCTCTGTCAAATAAAATAAAATAAAATAAAAAATCACAGCACACTATTAACAGGAGACGTGGGTCCGTCTCTTCCGATCCGAGGAAGAACAGCGGCTGAGGGATGGGTGAAGCAGCAGGAAGCGGGGGCAGGGAGGCTCGGGAGGTGGGTCTGGGGCTCTGGCATGGATCCTTTCGTTCGTGATGAACCCGCACGTCCTTCCACCTGCCCACGGGGACGTGCACATATTAAGCAACAAAGAAATAACCAACAAATTCCGAATCGCATCTGAAGTGCAGACCATATTTGCTACAAAGTACTGACAAGATCAGAAAACACGGCCTTCCCCCAGACAGGGGACCACTTGCTTCTTAGGTGGGCCCCTTCAAGGGAAACCAAAACTACACGGTTTCTAAAAAGCACAATGAAACTGCCACCGTACTTAGAAGAAAAGTGATCACTTCAGGTGTTTAAGTCTTTAGGAACGAAACAATGAAAGTAAGAGAACCAAGCTTCCAACTCGAAAAGCTAAAAGAGAATTATGAAGTCAGGAAGGAATTCATAAAAGTAAAAGCAGGGGCGCCTGGGCGGCTCAGTTGGTTAAGCGACTGCCTTCAGCTCAGGTCATGACCCCGGAGACCCGGGATCAAGCCCCGCATCGGGCTCCCTGCTCAGGGGGAAGCCTGCCCTCCCTCTGGCCCTCCCCCTGCTTGTGCTCACTCTCTCTCTCTCTCATAAATAAATAGTTTTTTTAAAAAAAAAAGATAGAAACTTTAAGCAGACCTAATTTTTTTTAAGATTTATTTACTTGTTTGAGAGAGCAAGGACACAAGCAGGAGGGGTAGAGAGAGAGACTCCCAAGCAGTCTCCCCACCGAGCACCGAGCCCGGCGCGCACTCCGTCTCACAACCCTGAGATCACGGCCTGAGCCGGAGCCGAGCAGACACGCACCCACGGAGCCGCACGAGCACCCCACCGCAGACCTATTTTTATAGAATGAAAAGATGCCTGTCAGTTACTTCTCACAAAAGAGGCCCAAATCAGATGATTTTGCAAGGGAATTCCATCAATCCTCTGAGAACAGATTATCTTCATACAATGTAACCTTTTCCAGAACACAGAGGAAGACAGAAAAAGTCCAAATGTCACCCGGCACTGTGTGCATGCGGGAGAAGGAGCGCAGCAGGAGGAGGCCTGTCCGCGCGATGACTCCCACGTGTGTGGCGAGGACCTTGGGGCTCCCGCGCGCCCGAGAGGGGACACCGGAGTCCCCGTCTTCCCAGGATGTGTTGGTGAGAACTGTCTTTATATACTTCAACCCAACAGCACAGACTGAATTCAGAAGCAGGGGACTCTGCTGCCTCCTCTGATGCAAGACACGGAAGGGGCTCCTAAAAACACGCAAGTGCACCACTCTTCTCACGCCCTGGCTTCAGTCGTGGGAAATGCAGCTTTGTGATGAAGATGACTTGTGTTAACATGTACTCAGTGTATTGCTTCTATTTTCAACGCATTATTAAATAAATGTTTTTAAATGGTCTCAGGGTTCATTTATTTTTCATTTTTTAAGATTTTCTTTACTTGACAGAGAGAAACACAGCCAGAGAGAGAACACAAGCAGGGGGAGTGAGAGAGGGAGAAGCAGGCTTCCCGCCGAGCAGGGAGCCCGATGTGGGACTCGATCCCGGGTCTCCGGGATCATGACCGGAGCCCAAGGCAGTCGCTCAACCAACTGAGACACCCAGGCGCCCCCTCAGGGTTAATTTCTAAATTAGTGTACATGGACAGTGGGCTTCTTGACCAGGATACCACTGGGATTTTGGACCAGAAGCCGCCCTGTGCACGGCAGGCTCTCCGCCAGCCTCTCTGCCCACCCGCTGCCGGGAATGACACCCTGAACGAACAGGCATGTGAACCAAAAACATCTCCTGACCTTGTCAAATGTCCCCTTGGCGGAGACGGGGCGGTCACCCCCGGCGGAGACCCACAACGCACAGAACTCACACAGATGCACAAAAATCTCTCTGTGGTCCTCAATAACTTGAAGAGTGTAAAGAGAACAAAAGTTTGAGAACCACTGCTCTTTGCTTCTGACTATGGGTACAAAAATGGGTGAAAAACTTATTAGCAAACCAAATGTAGGAGCACGTTAAAAAGACAGTACATCACGACCACGTGGGGCTTGGTCCATGAATGCAAGGATTGTTTGATCTTGGGAAATCAATAAATAAAATCTTTCCTATCTCTTCAACAGGAACACTGGGCTGGTAACTCAACACAATTCAACCTCATTTCTTGACAAAAACATTTAATCAAGTAAGAGTCAATGTGAAATGACCTATGCGTACTCATCACGTGCCTCCCTGCGGGATGACACCATCTCTGCTCTACGGCCAGCACCTGCGTCAGCGGAGAAACACGCAGTGGCCTCCCCGTGGACACCAGGAATGCGACAAGCGGCCCGTGACCTACCGGGCCACGTGCGTGGTGTGGACAGAATGCTCACTACAGACACGCAGTGGCACGAAGCAGACAGAAACCACCCGGACCACATCTGGTTTACACCAGGACTCAGGAGAGGTTTGCTCTAGAAAATCAGGGACTCTAACCATTGACAATGAGAAGTAAAGGAAAAAACAACATGAGGGTTCCAAGAGCTGGGACACACTTCTGGGCCCTGGCACCCTCTCTTCAGCATGGGGGCTGGAGAGGGGAGCCCGGCCACGCAGCCTCCGCGCCGGACGGTCTGTGCGCACACCTCCTGAGCTCGGCCCACGTGCAGCTGAGCAGGAGAGACACTCAGGCAATGCCAGGAGCCGGACCCAAGAGAGTGGCTCTCGTGACGCTGGGGCCACAGGTGACGCTTCTCCCGGCCACCCTGTCCTCGGTCCTTCTGTCTCCACTGCAAGCCTGCAGGGCAAAGCCGCAAAGTCGGCTAGACCTGCCGGGGCTCCCAAACTTCAGCTCTACCCAGCATGGGGTAGGAGCGGCCCGGCAGGACGTGCACCCCAACACGGCGGCTGGCTGGTCAGCAGACTCACACGGAAGCCACAGCCCCGGTTCGTCTCTGCTGCACGGCCCCTCCCACGCGGGAAGGACGCTGCTCAGCTCCCGCACACTCTGAGCCTGTCCATCCATGCCCGTGAGTGTGCACGCCTTCCCTTACACGGGTCCCACCAGAGGAAGACAGCGGGGAATGTTCCAGAAAACAGACACCTGCTCAGTGGACAGGGAATCCGGCCCAGCTGGCTGTCTGTCTGCAGCCTCGCATCGTCTCTGCAGCTCACACAGCGCCAGCTACAGACAGAAACCGACAGCCTGGCCAAAGCCGCGGGAGGCGGAGTCCACGGTCAAGGGCCGCGGCGGGGCGTAGACCCTGCAGAGCCCGGGCCCATGGTCTCCCTCCACGGACCCCCCCCCCGCCAGCCCCTCGACACAGGAACGAGCAGGCCACACATATGTGCGCATGCGCGCACGCGTACACACACACACACACACACACACACACACACACACACTCCGGGCCTGGAAAGCACACCCTTGCTCCAGGACATGGGGGGCCCGTGCTCGGCAGCGGGAATGCAGACCCTCCCTGCGGAAGTCCTTGAACTGAAGCAGAGCTGCGTGGCGTCAGAAACTTCCGGGCCAGGTTACTGTCACCGTCACAAACGTGTATTAGGACCTATAAACGTGCCCTTGGAGACTCTGTATGTTTTTATATGTATTTTTACAAGTTCTGTAAGGATCGACCACAGTCAGGACAGAGTGGGACTTGCAGGGGAACAGAGAAGCAAACCCGATGGCATCTTACACTCGGTTCTGTGTTGCATTTCTACAAGCATGCATTACTTTATAACTAAAATTTAAATGTGAAGAAAAAAAGCTACCGTGCTTGCTCAGTAAGTTCTAACCCTTTGTCCCCACGGTGGTAATAACTGTCGAACCAATGACCCTGAGCACTGATAAGATTTGTTTTTTTCAGGAAAAAAACCTTCCCTTGCAGGATAGCTGCCTTCTCGAGACAGAGCCTGGCTGATCAGTCTGAGCCCTTCGCTCGGCCCCCTCATGCCACCGGAGGGGAGAGAGCTCCTCCTCGCGCAGCAGTGGGAACCACACCGAGAGCCCCGGTGCCCGGAGCCGCAGGTGCCCTGTCCTTCCATCTCCCGTGCTTTCTTGGAGGGCACTCCCTCCCCCTACCCTCTGTGGTCTGAGCTAGGAAGGGCCCCCGCTGTTACCGCCTTGGATGAGGTTCACAGGACACACGGGCCACCGCGGATTTCAGCGCTTGGGGAGGCCCTTTGCCCTCTTTGGGGCGCCCATCACATTCCAGGGTGGACCAGCACCCGCCGGCTGCCTGCCTTCTCCAGCCCTGGCTCTGGGCAGACACTACATTGATGGGTTTTCACTTTAGGTTCTGTCACGACTACCCAGCCTGCATGCCTGTTTTCATGTGTGTATTAGGTATTCGGACATCCCTGGAGAGGTGCCAGTCAAGTCCTAAATGAATGCTACTCTACTCTTTATTCCGACCCTGAGGATTCCCAGTGTCGTGGGCGTGGTCCTTGGGACACCTCGCCTGTGTCGTCTGCTGGGTTTTGCTCTACCTTTCCTATCTGTGGAACTTAAGAAGCAAACAGAAGAAGGGAAGGGAAAATAAAATAAGAAGAAATCAGAGAGGGAAACAAACCATGAGAGACTCTTAACTCTAGGAGACAAACGGGGCTGCTGGGGGGGAGGGGTGGGGGCTGGGGCCACTGGGGGGTGGGCGTCAGGAGGGCCCGGGACGGGATGAGCACTGGGGGTTACATGCAGCTGATGTATATACACTGTAATATACACACAAGCCTACAAGTCATTTGGTTTGTGATTATCGATTTAATCGTACTGGATGCTGGCTTATACATCAGATCTGAGACGGGTCCCACAGCCATTACGGTGTGAAAAGCTCAATGCTTCCAACCTGCTGTCCCCCTCCTCCTCTCTGCCCGCACTCTCGTGCTACTCTGCAGGCCCCATCCCCAGAAATGAGATCAAACTGACTTCCATCTCTGACCTCCCCAAATTCCCTCTTGCCAGGAGAGGGCCGTAAGCAGAGGGAAGGCCACCGAGCGTGCAGCTGGAGGCTACAGCTCTGGTTTCTGCTGCAGACCCCAGCCGCTCGCAACACTTTCACAGCCAAGACCACAGACAGAGTTAGGAAACCGAAGGCGAGTCAAGAAAAGCAGATGACCTTTTGTCGACTCAGAGCGCCAGCAATGAGCCCCCAGAGGAGCAGCTGTGGTGTGGGTCACATTTACAACACCCCTTGGCAAAAAAGGGCTCATCGAGAAGCAGCGCACTCGGAGGAGACCGTCAACGAAGTGCCTTGAGTTTGAGCACTGAAGCCATGCCCTCAGTCAGCCAATGGCACAAGCAGGGACTCCCAGCGTGAAGGTCTGAGGCCAGCCCTGGCTCTGCCCACCCGGCCCTGGCTCCGCCCATCCAGCCCGGGCTCCGCCCACCCGGCCCAAACCCTAGAAGTTGTTTGTTCTTACCAAATGGTGGCTCTCAGCACACTGTTTGTTGTAATTACCACTCGGGAGGTTAAAGTTCCCGCCCACAGTGTCCGGGCCTCATCTCTGCAGAAAGTTCTGGCTAACACAGTCAGCTCCCAGGCCCACCGAAGACCAGGCAGGTGGAGGCTCTGTGCTCACAGCTCGGTTGATGGAAAAAGAACCTGTCACTCATCCCCCATGGTGGCAGGGACCAGGAAGGAGGGTGGACACAGGAGGGAACTGGAGAGGAAGTGAGTGCTGGGAGCGGGCACCCGGAAGGGTGGGACAGCCTGGCTCCCTGAGGCTCTCTGCTCAGGCCCAGATGAACAACCCCGCCAGCGGCCCCTGGGCTTGGGGGCGCCCACCGGAGCAGACCACCGCATGCAAACGTGGCCCCCTCACAGCAAGCACACACCCTGGCCTCTGGCACCCGCCCACTCCTGGAGATCAAAGCCACGCGGCCACGGCCCCGTGTCCTCACCGCCTCCTGGCCTCCTGGGTCTGCTAACAACGTCCGGGTCCGCGGGTGACAGCGGCTGCTGCGTCTCCACAGAATGTCCTGGACCGCGCCCTGCTTTCAGTGTGGCCCCGTTTCTAACTCAGTTCCTCCCTCCCACGAAAGAGCAGAAAGGGAAAGCCCATTCCCAGATTACCAAAATCACTGGATTTTGGACACACAGGGACTGGTTATAATAAACACCCTCTTGGCCACAAGAAAACTTGGAAGTATATACCTCCTTAGGAAAGGGAGCCGGCGATGCAGTGAGGTCCCCTCCGTGCCCTCGAGGCTGGACCGGCAGGTGTGTGCTCGTGGGCGGGCGCTCACGTCTGTCGGCACAGCGGGCTCCGGATCCCAGGGCACACCCACTCCGGCGCCACGGCGGGGAACAGGACCGCTGCACCCATGCACGCACACACAAGCACATGCAGTGTACACGCACACGCACATGTGCACGCACATCCTCGCACCTCTGTCTCCCGACTCACTGAGGCACGGGACAGCAGAGCCAGCGCAGCAACCGTCCTCGTGGTCTCCAGCATGAAGGTGCATAAGCGAGAGGCACAAACACAACTCCTTACACAGGACGGGAACCCCCTCCCTCCCCTTGGCCAGAGCACCTGCCCTTAGCGCCCCATCGAAAGGAGCAGGCCCAGAGAAGCTGAGGGCATGCGTGTAGATGCCACCGACTCAGGCCCAACCAGGGATACAGCCTGTTCGGGGCCCCCTCGTGTGCCAGTCCTCCCTCCCCACTACCCGGTAAGGAGGGCCAACAGATGGCTCGGAAATGAGTAAACCAGAGAGACCCAGAGGTCACACGCCAGGAACAGCCAAAGCAATTTCCCTGTCCCCTGCAGGCGCGGGGGCAGCTGAAGGTGGCCGCCTCCGCCATATGCAGCAGAAGAGCCTCCGGCCTCGGCCCCTGCACACGGAGCCCCACTCGCGGCCCTCCCCGCTGACCCCGCGGCGCAGCCCCCTCGGGCACCACGCTAGCCTGGGACCACAGAGCAAAAGTGCGGGCTTACGGGCTCACTGCGGCACTTGTTTCAATCTGTTTTTAAACTGTGGCAGAGCATACGAACGCTTCCCGTCTTCACCATTTCTGAGTGTCCAGGAGCTCGGAACACCCACACGGTTGTGCCGTCACCCCTACCGTCCACGGCCAGGACCCTCCATCTCCGCAAGCAGGAGCGCCATCCCCAGGAAACACGGACTCCCCTGCCCGGGCGCCAGCGCTGGCTCCTGCCGCTCCCCATCTCTGTGGCTCCGGCCGCTCCCCATCTCTGTGGCTCCGGCCGCTCCCCATCTCTGTGGCTCCGGCCGCTCCCCATCTCTGTGGCTCTCGCTGCTCCGGGGACGCCATGGCAGCAGCCTGACGCAGGCTTTGCACTCCCGTCACCGAGCATGAGGTCATCAAGTTTCATCCCCACTGCAGCCTGGGTCAGAATGTCCTTTCGAAGGCTGAACAAGATTCCACTCTGTGTGTACACCATAGTTCTTCTTCTAGAGATCTTACTGCTTCACCTTCAGGTCTGTGATCCATTTTGAGTTCATTTTTCCTTGTGGGATGAAGGAGGGTGCAAGTTCGTTGTCCCTAAGAATTTCATATTTTTGAAGCTCTTATAAATAGTGTTTAGTTACAGTTCTAATTGGTCACCGCTAGTACACAGAAATAAAATTAATTTTGTCAGATTGAACTTGTACTCCATATAGTCACTAAAGCCACTATATTCTAGCAGCTTTTGATAGACTTTTTAGGATTTTCCACATAAACCATCATGCCATGGAAATGAAGACAATTTTACTTCTTTTCCATTCTGTTCATCCTTTATTCATTTTTCTTGCTGCACCTGTCTACGTTGAGCAGAAGCGGTGAGAGAGAGAGCCTTGCCTTGCTCCCGGCACGAGAAGGAAAGCCTGGGGCCCCGGTCATGTGTGGTGCTGGCGGTCGGCTTGCACACATGCCCTCTGTCAGACTGGGATGCCCACTTCTTAGACTGCTGAGAGCTTGTGGGTTTTTTTAGCATAAATGAGTGTTAAAGTTTGTCAAGGCCTTTTTTCTTTTTTGCCTTATTGGGATAGTTATATGGTTTTTCTTTTTTGTCTGTTAACACAGTGAATCACAGCGACCGATTTTAAATGTTAGACCAACCTTGCATTCCTGGGACAGGTCCCCCTGGGTTACGGCGCCGTGTCCTTTCTACGTGTGGTCGGATTTGACCTGATAAGATGTTCCGGTTCACTTTGCTCACGAGGGACACTGGTCCACAGTTGTTGCCTGGTTTCACGTCAGGGCAATGTGGCCTCATGCGGCGGGCTGAGAAGTACTCATCCTCTTCCAATGACTGGAGGACCTCATGCAGAATTAGTATTATCTCTTCCTTAAATGTCTGAGAGAATTCATCAGTGAAGTCGCCTGCACCACGTGCTTTTCTCTGTTGAGAGACTTTTATCTATAAATTTAATTTTCCAATCAATACAAGGTTATTTGGATTACCTCCTTGGACTTCAGTTTTGGTGATTTGTATCTTTCCAGGAATTTGCCTGTTTCATCCATGTTCTAAAAGTTCCCCACACAAAGTTTCTCAGCATATACCCTTGCCACAATTCTAACACCTATGACATACACGGTGATTTCTCATCTCTCCTTTCTGATTTTTGGTGATTTTATTCTCTCTCCTTTTTGATCAGTCTAACTAGGAGCTTATCAATTTTAATGATTCTTTCAAAGAATCAACTTTTGGGCTTTTTTTCCCTTATTGTTTGTTTTCTATTTCATTGATTTCAGCTCTTTGTTAGCGCTTTCCTCTGCTTTTTCTTAAGGCTGTAGCTTAAATCATTGGTTTGAGAACTATTTTATGTTCTAATATGATATTTAATGCTACAACTCTCTCTAAGCACTGTTTTACTTGCATCCCGCAGATTCTGATACATGATGTGTCAACTTTCACTAAGTTCAGAACAGTGCCTCGTTTCCTTTGTGATTTCCTCTTTGGACCAGGGGCTATTGAGAAGTGTGCTTATTCTGTTCCCAAACACTGGGGGACTTTTCTAGATATCTTTCGATTACTGACTTAGTGAATTCTCTGCTGGTCAGAGAACATACTTTTCTCGGTTGAGTCCTTTTGTATGTGCTGAGACTTGTTCTATCATCCGGAACGTGGTCGGTCTTGGTGAACGTTCTGCATGTGAGCTGTGTTGTTGCCTCCGGCTGGGGTGCTGGTCTAGAAACACAAGCAGGCCATGAGGTTGACAGCATGGCTCAAGTCTTCTACAGCTTTACTGATGCTATGTCTACTCGTCCTATCAGTCATTGAGACAGCAGTGCTGACGTCTCCAACTATAACCAGAGCTACAGGTCTCCTTTCAAGTCTATTGTCTTGTGCTACTTGTATTTTGAGGCTCTCTTATTAAGGCATACCTATTCAGTATGTTATGTTTTCTTGACGAGATGACTGTCATTACCAGGATAACATATTGTCTTATTCCTGGAAATACTTCTGGTCCTGAAATCTAACTTACCTGACTCAACTGTCTTCACATGCATATTTGTGCAGTACATGTCTTTCCAACCTTTTCCTTTAAACTGTGTCTTTAGGGATGCCTGCGTGGCTCAGTCGGTTAAGTGTCCAACTCTTGGTTTCGGGTCAGGTCGTGATCTCAGGGTCATGGGATCAAGTCCTAGGAAGGGCTCCTTACTCAGTGGGCAGTCTGCTTCGCCTTCTCCCTCTGCTGCTCCCACCCCCACTTGTGCTCACGGAGTGCATGCTCTCTTAAGGAATCTCTAGTTTTTAAAAAAGATTTTATTTGACAAAGAGAAGCACAGCTAGAGAGGGAACCCGAGCAGTGGGAGTGAGAGAGGGAGAAGCGGCTTCCCGCCGAGCAGGGAGCCCGATGCTGGGCTGGATCCGGGACTCCAGGATCATGACCTGAGCTGAAGGCAGATGCTTAACGACTGAGCCACCCAGGTGCCCCTCAAATAAGAATCTTTACAAAAAAATAAATAAATAAACTGTGATTATATTTAACGCAGATAGCACTTTTATCGAATCTTTCGGATCTGACGAGCTCTGACAAAATGTCTCTTGTCTGGAATTTTCGGCCACCCACATTTAATGAGATTGTCAGCATGGCTAGGTTTAAATCCATCACCTTTCTATTTGTCCTATCGGAATTTCTTTGCTTCATTTTTCCTTTTCTCTGTCTTCTTCTGGACTCATGATTTTTTAAATGGCCCTATGGTATTTTTCCCGCGGCTGCCCTGGGGTTTATTCTAGCCTCCACTCCGTCACAGCCCACCTTCCAATAACATTGTAACACTTTGTGTTCCTTTTAAGAACTTTACGACAGCTTCCACGTTGTCACTCCTAGACTCTGTGCCGCATTGCTGCAGACCTCTTCCATTTAAAGCTGCAGGGGCTCCACAAAATGTCATCAGTGTCTTCAAACAGTAAATCGTCTGTTTGTCTTTTTAACACGAGGGGACAAACGTCTTTTCTACTTGTCCACACTTCTGCTGCTCTCCGTTCCTTCAGATTCCAATTTCTGGCTCCTCCCTGCAGGGGCCCTTCCCTGTTCCTAGACAGAGTCCACTGGAGATACATTCTTTCAGCTTCTGAACTCCCTCAAAGTCTGTATCTTGCCTCCACTTTGGACAGCTGTTGTCTTTCGAACTGTAGCTCGAAGATGCCCTCCTCTCAGTGTCTGGAACACGCTCCATGTTCTGGATCGCAGAGCCTCCGATGGGACGCGCACTCTCATTTCATCTTCGTTCCTCTGTGCATAGTAGGGTTTTGCCTCTGGCTCTTCTAAGATTTTTCCGATTTTAAGATTTCCCGAAAGTTGATTATGATGTGCACTGATGTGGTTTTCTTCCTGTTTCTTCTGCCTGGAGTTTATTGAGCTTCTTAGAAATGAGCTTTCATCAGATGCAGGAGAATCCTACCATTTTCTTCAAATATTTCTCACTACACACACCTTTCCTCCGAATTCAGCTTCCCGTGCTCCCCGCCCCCCCCCCCGCCACCGCTCCTTTTCCTTCATCACTATCGTTTTCCGAGTCTCACTGTAGGAAGCTTCTAGGACTTTCTCTTCACAAATACTGACCTTGTCTCTGCAAAGTCCGACCTGGCCTGCACCCCATCCAGTGCATCTTCTGGAAGACTCGCTTGGTCTTTTCCACACCTTCTGCTGTCTCCTTGCCCACGTTTCTTCTGTGTCACTCAACACACGGAATGTTTTTATAACTGACATTTTAACAGCCTTGCCTGCTGACCCTACTGTCTGGACAGATGTGGTTCCACCGGGCCCTGTCCCTCACCACTCACTTCTCCCCTCCTCTGGGTTATGCTGTCTCACTGATTTGTACGGCAAGTGATTTTTGATCGGCTCCCGACATTGTGAACTTGATGCCGTGGGACGCTGTTCTTCCTACGGTCCCTCTGCTGAGGCTTTACTCAGGGACTTGGCTAAATGACTCAGAATCGGTTTGATCCTTCAAGGTCTGCCGTCAGCTCTGCCAGCCGGGTCCTGAGCAGGCTGTGTCCAGGCTAAGGCAGTGACCTTCTGAGGGCTCTACCCCACGCCCTTTGGACTGTGAGGCCTTCCCGTGTGTCTGGTGAGAACGCAGACTTCCTTCCTCACCCTGGACGGACCACAAGACCCTGCTCCTCCCCGACACTTTCTGCCCTCGTCTCGGCGGTGTTAGCATGCGCGTGTGCATGGATCAGCGCTCACCGACGACCGGCAGGACCCTCCTGAGCTCTCCAGAGCCCTGTGTTGACACAATCCCCTCATCTCCACTGCCTCCCCCGCCAATTCCAGTTTTGGGGGGATCCCTTGATGCCAACTGTCTCCAACTGGTCCCGGGCTCCACCTCCCGGTGCTCAGCTGGGCACTGTGGGCCATAGTTCAGGAGGCCGAAGCCCCCCTCATAGGGACAGCTGTCCCGCGCCCCGCTCTGCAGCCTCGACACCCAACGCCTTGCACACCTATTTGCTTTCCTACTGTTTCAGGCGGGATATGAAATCCAGTCCGTGTCTCCCCATCGTGGATACAAGTCAGGGGTGAAACCTTATTTTTTTTTTTTAATCTTGTATTTTTAATTCAATTTTCCACTGAATCTAATGGACTTTAACGGCGTATCTCGTCGGAGAAGCTCCGAGCTGTAAGTCAACCTAAAGTAGGACTTCTGTCACCAACGGGCCCGGCTACCACACTGCTAACTTAAAGCCAGCCCTGGAAAAGAAACAGAAGAGCTTTACCTTTCTCTCTCCAGGCTCAGATCACACACTCTCAATGGAAGCATCTCGTTAGAAGCCTGTTCGCTCTTTCGGAAGGAACGCAGGGACTGGGCGCCGCGCATGTGAACCGAGAACGCGAGCCTGCGGCTAATTAGCCTAAAGACGAGCCGGGGCCTGAGGACACGGCACACGGCGGAAGCACCCCGACACGCTCAAGGCCCTTCTCCACTAACGATCTCTTCCCGATTCCCCCAGTGAGGTCAAGAGCATCGCTGGCGTCCTGTCCTGAGTATATCGTCCCGAAGTCACCTTTCCCCGGACACTGCGCTGGGGCTGAGGCAGGGGAGCACCAGAGCCCAGGAGGTGCCCGACACGTCCCCACACCAGCGGCTGAAGCTCCAGCACGTGGGGCACATGGGGGGCAGCGCAGGGGGAGCGTGGCTCGGGGCGCTGCCGGGGCTCAGTCCTGGACCTGTGGGAGACGTGCAAGTCCTTTCTCACATATGTGGTTTGAAAATATTTTCTCCTGGTCCATGGGCTGTCTTTGTATTTCATGGTGTCCTTTGAAACCCAGAGGTTTCTTTGGTTTTTTTTTTTTGGTTTTTTGTTTTGTTTTGTTTTTTAAATGTTAAAAGCAGCCCCAGAAAAGACAGATTACCCTCACAGAAGAGAGAGCCTGGCAATGGCTTCTTAGCACACAAAGGATGGCAAAGGCCCGCACACAGACCCGCAACTCGAAGGGGCCCCTGCAACCTGAGAAGCCGCCGAAGGAGCAGGGAGAGCCTTTCAGACACCAGAAGCAGGGACTGCAGGCGGTGGGATCAAACTGATGGGATTTCTAACACGCGCCTCAAGCAGGAGAGGCGCTTTCACGTGGAGACTCAGAGATGCAAAACACAATAAAGAGCCAGGATGGTGGCAAATGACATCTACAAGCCCGAAACAAGAAGTAATACAGCAGACGGTCGGGTGAGGTTAAAGAAAAACCAAGCACACAACGACACGTGTCGGAAGGGGCACCGGCCTGCGCCGAGTTCTGGATCACTCCCAAGAGTAAAGACCTGGTCCGCGTCAGATAATCAACAACTGTGAATGTTGTAACTTGTGGGAAAACCATCAAAAGAAGAGTCTATAACTTCCAAACTTGCTAGAGGGCATAAAAACAAAAAGATCAGTAATTACCTCAAAAAAAAAAAAAGAAAAAAAGGCAGGAGGGAGAAGGAAGGGGGACGCACGGCACAGATAAAGCAGTCCGCGAAACGCAAGGCGGCAGATGGAAACTCCGTTCGTCAGCAATTACGTTTAAAGGAAACTGGATAAAGTCTTCAGTTAAAAAAATGTTTTTAACTGATCATCAGACTTTAAAAAAAACAACTGTCAAACTTCAATTTAAAAGAGCTTTAATCATACGCTATTTCTGAGGCACATCTACGATATGAAGAGACAGAAAGGTCAAAAGCAAGAGGAGAGCGGCGGGCGCGTGCTGGGCCACGGTCGCTGGCCGCACATGTGGATTTCAAAGCAGCGGTAAAGCCCCGGCACCACGGGGGAAGGCCACGCCGCCGCCATCACTCCGGCCACAGGAGTGGCAATGATTCAGAGACTGTCCCGCTGATAACATAGCCCCCAAATTCACAAAGCCGGCGATAACAGGACCTCTTTCCTAACCGATGGAGCAAGGACATCTAAGAAAGAAAGCAATGAGGACGAGAAGTCATACACGTTCTGGGAAGGGCCAGGCAGGAAATACTGTAGTTTTTTAGGCCAAATGGTCTCTACCAGAACTACTCAACTCTGTCCTCCTGCACAACAGCCACGGATGACAGGGAAACAAACGGGTGTCTCTGAGATCCCATAAAATTTTATTTATAGAAACAGGTGGCGGGCGCCTGGGTGGCTCAGCTGGTTAAATGCCTGCCTTCCGCTCAGGTCATGATCCCAAGGTCCTGGGATTGAGGCCTGCATCAGGCTCCCAGCTCAGCAGAAATCCTGCTTTGTTAAATGGTCACCAGATACCGAAAATGGCGGTTGTGAGGCTAACTAGGGCATCTGACCCTAGGTGAGCCCAACAATATAAACATTTCCCAGAACCCGGAGCTGGAAAGCACCCAACCGGCCCTGGCCAATTACAGAGCTATAATAAATCAGCCCACTGCACCATCGTGCATACCCAGCGACGCCCACTCCTGTAAAATAAGCTTGCTGATGTCGCTTTGCCATTGGATGGAGACGTGCCCACCTGGATGTGTTTTGTTTCTTTGGAGACATGCCCACCAGGGCAGGTTTCGTCTCTTTAAAAACCCAGAGCACCCTAGGGTCGGGGCCCTCGCAGTCCAATCTGGACTCAGCGAGTGGTCATGCCGCCTGGTCAGCTGTAATAAACCTCTCACTGTTTAACCCTTTGTGGTGTCGGCGGTGATCCACTGAGCGAGCCCTGTAACAGCTTCTGCCCCTCCTTCTGCCCCTCCTCCCTGCTCCTTCTCTCTCTCTCAAATAAATAAAATCAAAAAAAAGGAAAGGAAAAAAAGAAAGAAAAGAAAAGAAACAGGTGGCAAGGCAGAGTCGGCCCACGGGCTGTGGTTTACCAACCTGACAGAGAAGGTTTGGACACCATGATTCAGAAACTGTATGACCTGTAATGTCCCCCACCAACTGCAGAGTAGAACCTTCTCAAGGACACAGAGGACATTCCCAAAACTGAACCAGATGCTGGGCCATAAAAGTCTCAACAAATTTCCAAAGACAAGCATCAGTCAAAGCATAATCTTTGACCACAATTCACTGAAGCTAAAAAGAATAATTTTAAAACGGCAACAAAAAGATATTTGGGAAAATCTCCATATGTTTAGAAATCCAAAACAGTTATCAGTGGTGAAAAAAATTTACATATTTCATGATCCCCTGAATGGAACAGTAACAAAAGGATTTCCGAACACAACTTACAAAGGCTAAAGCAGTTCAGTGATCCAGGGGTTATAGCTAAGTATACGGCAGAAAATTTTAAGAAGCTGAAAACAAATAATATAAAACATGACTCAAGAAGTTAGAGAAACAAAAAGTAATGATTTTAAAGGAAATGATTTTAAAAGCAGAAATTAATGGAATAAAAACTGTACAGAAAGCCAGAAAGTTGGTTCTTTGAAAGGATCGGTAAAATTGACAGAGTTCTGGCAAGAGAGATAAGACAGAGAGAGAAAGATGTGTGAATAACGTCAGGAAAAAAGAACCCAGGGCTGCGAGTTTTTAAGACCAGCAGGTTTAGGGACAGCTTCAGGGCAATATACTCCGAATGTAGCTAAAAGGACAAAATCCTGAGAAGAATAATCAACAAAATGCTTAAGGAGATACAGAAAACCCAAACGACCCCCTCCTGGGGACAGCCACCTCTGCATGGGGCGGGCAACCTGGGCGGCGGGCTGCGGAGCTGGATGACAGGTCTGCCTCCAAGCCAGCGACATCAGACAGCGGCCCTCGACAGTGGAGACGGACACGGAGGGGGGACATCAGTGACTCCGCAGGTGCCCGGGGGCTGGGGGCTGCTGCTCAGGTCTGGAGGTCACCTGGCAGGGACACTGGCGCCCAGGTGCCAGGCTCTGGGGAACTCACTGTGAAGGGGATGGGGTGGGTGTGGCATGGTCCACACGGCAGGGCACACTGGCAGCCACACAAGGTCGCTTAGACTGGGAAGTGCAGGTGCCCCTCCCAGAAACGGCCAAGGGGCATCGAGAATGAAAAGGAGGCACATTTAACTGAGAAAGGCACCACTTATGCCATTCCTATGACAGACAGGGAGGGGAAGGACAGAGTGGGGGAGGGGCGGAGGGAGGGACGGGGACACAGGTGCACTTGGGACCTGGCCTCCAGGCCTGGAGACTATTCGGGGTTGTTCATGAGGGCTCTGATCAGGGTCACACATGCCTGGGGACAGTGCTGTCCAACAGGTCAGAGGTCTCTCTTCTAGGAGACACACAGAGCCAAAGACTGATGGGAAGAAAGTCCCCCTCGTGCGGGTGCGTCAGCCCCTGGCTGGCCCGCGGCCACTCGGTGCTTGCTCCCACAGGCACGCTAGGTCCATACAACGAGGGAGAGCCTGTGTCCAGGGCAGGACCTGGGAGGCAGCTTCGCAGCCAGCGTGCCGTCCCCAAGGCCCCAGGCCGGAGGCGACAGGAGGAGCTGGGGGGCAGCGTCCACAGGCCAGTCGGGGCACGGCGCCAAGGCAGCCTGGGCCACCCCGGACCGTGGCTGAGAAACCTGCTGGTGCCCTGAGCCTCCGCAACGGACGTCTCCACACAGAACATTCCAGGAAGGGAGCCACCCACGAGCCAGGCCCAGGAAGACGCGCTCTGCCTCGACAGCCCAGCGCGACCCCGGGGAGGCACGGGGCTCCCGCCCCCAGCCACAGGCCAGGGCAGCCCGCTCTGTCTCCCCGTGTGGACGTGCCCGAGCATCTCCACGCTGGAGCACAGCCTTCTGAAGTTCCGGGCGTGGACTGGCTGCACGATCCCGTCTACACCGTAAAGGATATGTCAGTAATAATCAGAGCAGACTCTGTGGGAGGTCAGGATTTGCCAGAGCCCGTTGCGAGCATTTCCCGGGTAACAGGCACAAAGGGGACCCACCTCACTCGCTCTGGGGCTGCAGGTTTCAGAGATGAGGGGCTGCCCAGAGTCCCCTGCCCCCTCCCCCCACCCCGCGGAGCCCGCGAGAACCAGGACCAGCACCATCTAGGGGGAACATGACGCGGGCCACACAGGCAAGGCGCCCCTTCAATTTTATATTCTCCAGCAGCCACATTAAAAAAGCCACAAGAAACAGGCAAAACTCTTGTAGTCAGTTTATTTAAGCCAATTAATCCAAAATAGTATCACTCCAACTTCTGATCAATTTAAAAGAACATCGGTGAGATATCTGACACCCTTTTTTCGTACTAAGTCTTTGAATGGAAGCACCTTTCATGGCGAGAACACACCCGAATTCAGAGCGGGCACACCTCGGGCGTGGCCCCGTGACACGTGGCCTCAGGCGCTCTCTCAGGCAGCGGCGTGAGGCCCGATGTGACACACTCCCAGACTGCCTTTCTCCCACTTCCCTTCCCATTTACATGCTTTGTAGAAACTTTTCGTTTCACTAGTTCTCTTGCTTCAAGTGTGTCTGTAATGATGAATTAATTCCTCCACCAGTTAGTAGGTTGTGTTTTAATGTATTTTCCTAACGTATTTCCTAATTTTAAAAAAAAGGGCCAACTCAGACTCAGAAATACAATATAATCAAAAATTGCAGAATAGAAATTACATACAATTATTAGAGCCTTCCAATTTCCTTTTTCTTCCATGGAATTTGGAAGAAGAAACTGAGCTCTTTCTGGAAATAAATGCATAATAAATGACAGAGAATAAATGAGGAGTAATTATCACCGCTCCCTTTTCAAGTTTCTTCTTCTCCTAAAACCGCGATGCTAAGGCCGGAAAGCCCAGCACGGGCCACGGCCTGGGCCCTGCCAGCCACCACTGCCCAGGGACGGTGTCCCCAGGGCTGCCAGCATTGGCGACTTCGGTGGCGGGTGGGACGCGAGGAGGTGAACGGACGCAGGACCCCACGTGGGCACCAGGCTCGGCTGTAGCCTGTCTGACCCGGGAGGGTGCAGGGCCGCCGCACGGGGAGAAGGACGGGCACTCTTCATGATGGCGCTCCCGCGTGAGCTCGGAGGCAGGAGGCCGCGCACAGCCTCCCCCCCAGCGCGTGCCTGGCACAGCAGGTCGCGACAGGAATGCGCCTCGGTGTACCTGAACCGTGCCCTTCTAATCCACCCAAATCCCGGCAGTAATCAGGGCTCACAAGAGCTCCGGGCAAATTCAGACAGCTTACTGTTACGAGTGGAATCACGTCCTCCCGGGTGCACGCGCGGAGGGCCTGGTCCTGAAGGAGGCCGCATCTGGAAATAGGGTCAGAGCTGACGGCGCTTATGAAGATGAGGTCACCGGGGGGGCCCCGACCTAAAGACATGGGGACACACGCGCAGAGTGGGCACCATGTGGGCAGACGCCCGCACACAGCCTCCCTCCTGGCCCCCGAGGAGGCCGAGCCCACAGACGTCTTGGTTTCAGACCTCCAGCCTCCGGAACCGGGACCAAATACTGCTGTTACCCGAGCCGCACGGCCACCGCGGCCCTCAACCAACGCACCCCCCCACCCGCCGTCGCATTTACAGGCGACCTCTCTCTCCCTGCTCGCCCCCGCCCCGCCCCCAGCCCTGCGCACAGACCACACCCTGCTAGGTGCCACGTGGTCACACCCAGCCGTGCCAGTGACCGCCGCCCACTCCCCTGCCCACACGCGGGGAAGGCCCTGAGCCTCTCGCTACCATGGCCCGTCGCCTCCCTTCCCTGGAGCAGGGATGAGCGGGAATCAGAGCCCTAGGGTTCGGTAAGCCTGTCCTACCGTCTGTGTGATTGCGAATTTCGAGGTTCATTTTCAAAAGGCCACGGGAGTAATGTGGCCCCCGCACACCCACAAAGGGGGATGAGCAAAACTGTGATGAAAGGGAACTACGCACCCAGCAGGGGCCACAGAGCCCACGGCCGCGGGCACAGCCCCAGACGCTCGGGGTCGGCGCGGCGCCCGAGGGGCAGCACTAGAAGGTGCGCGCACAGAGCGTCAGGTGCCCTGCCTGCCCCCTCCAGGCAGCCGTGCCGCCGCCCCAAGGGGGCTCGTCAGCGAGCAGTCCCAGCAGCGGTCCGGCCGCTGGTCTCCAGAGAGAAGAGCCGCTCCCCTGGCCTGCGCCGAGCCGTGAGATGATTCAGCAGCAGGAACACCAAACGTTGGCACGGCCGCGTCGCCCTGCCCTGGGGTGACACACAGACACCCGTGCTGGCGCGGGCTGGCCGAACAGCCTCTGCGTCTTCCGGAGCCCAGGACCCAGCGAGACGCTCCGTGGAAATGGCACCATGCTTCCTCAGCCCCATGCCCGACCCCCACCCGCAGGGAGAGCAGGGGGACGCTGGAGCCAGAGGACAGACGCGCTGGGGTGCCGGTCACACGGCCCGGCGAGAACGTGCCCATGCGCAGCTCGGCCCCAGTTTCTATTCTCGCGCCCCCTTCTCGACGAGGCGCCGAGCAGCCTGAGCCACGCTCCCCGTGCTCCGATCCGGGGGGCAGCCTGGCCAAGACCCCTGCACGACGACCCGGGTGACACCGCTTCTCCAACACACGTGTGGCGTGTCTAGGCACAGCTCTTTCCGAAGCTGCGGCAGGCCCACCGGCTGCGAGCCCCGCGGAGGCAAGACCAGCCCTCACGGTGTTCCCGCAGCGGCAAGGGCAAACGGCAAAGGCCAGCAGCACGATGTGAGCTAAAGAAAGCGGGCCACAAGCAGAGACGTGCACCGTGTGGCCGTCCGTGAGCAGCGTGTGCACGCGTCTTCACTCAGACTCGGGGTCGGGGAGGGGACCAGAGCAGAGGGCAGCAGCACCGCCCTCGGGCTATCGGACTGAATTGGCAGGGGTGACCGGTGCAGCCTGTGAGGGGGGTGGGGGTGGAAGCAGGGGGTCCCACCAGTGAGTGGCTGGAGAGGGGGGGCACGGAGGAAAGGGGGTCCCCAGCAGGGCCTGGGGTGACGGAGGGGAGTTGCGGGGGCTGCCAAAAGGGACGGGAAAGGATCCGCTGAGCCTCCGGTGCGCACCTGAGAGGCGATGTGGAACGTGCAGGGCAGGGAACCGAGCTGGGGGGTCCCCACACCGCGCGAGGACAGCCTCAGACGAGCCCTGAAAATAAGCCTGTTCTAGACGCTGAGTAGCCTTCCCTCTACATTTAGATCCCAGTCCCCAAACCCACACGTGGGACCCAGCCCGTACTAAGACACCGCGGGGTCTATGTCAATGCCTGCTGTCACCGCGGGCACCACGTCCCCCGTGTGGACGGCAGCCCTTCAGGTGGCCAACGGCCTGGACACGCCGCTGCTTCTCAGACGGCAAAGGCGTCAACGGAAAGCCAACGGCCCCGAGGACAAATCCTCAGTCACATTTTGTGACTGCGTCTGAAACGGTTTACAGCACTTGGTAAGGATGAGCTGGGGAGGGAGGGTCCTCTCGGCTTAGACTCCCCGAGAACACAGGTGTCTTTCCGAGTGATCTCAGCCGTCAGGTACACCTAAGTCTGTGATGCTCTCTCCCCTTCCACTGTCAACAGACCTTTAGAAGTCCCTGCTTGAGTCCAGAAAATTAATCCACCGGCGCCTGGGGGGCTCCGTAGGTTGAGCGTCTGACTCCTGGTTTTGGCTCAGGTCATAAACTCAGGATCATGAGATCAAGTCCCCTGCTGAGCGCCATGCTCAGTGCGGAGCCTGCCTGAGATTCTCTCTCTGCCTCTGGCTCCCCAACTGGCACACTCCCTCTCTCTCTAATAAATAAATCAGTCAGGAGGGAAGGAAGGGAGGGAGGGGAGAGAGGGAAAGAAAGAAAGAAAGAAAGAAAGGAAGGAAGGAAGGAAGGAAGGAAGGAAGGAAGGAAGGAAAGGAAAGGAAAAAGGAAGAAAGAAGGAAAGAGGAAAAAAAATTAACCTAACACAGATCAGTCCCCTCTGGGGCTTGGGCAGCAGCAGAGCCTGTCCGGGGAGACTCGCGGGAACCCACAGACACAGCTCCCAGGAACGTCAGCCCACAACCCAATTTACACAAGAGACGGGCTCCTGAGAGCAAGAGACCGCAGAACAAGTGGTGAAAATTCAACTTTCAAGAAATGCAGACTTTGGTATTAGTGTGATTACCACCGTTATGATCGTTAGTCTGATATTATTAGCGGCTGCATGTGAAGTGTCTGGAAATAACACGAAATTGACGTCCACGCAGGGAACAGAACACGCAGGCAGAAGAACGGCAGATTTGGAAGGAACCAAAGAGAATTTTGTTTTTTAAAGATTAACGTGTTGGAGAGAAGGGGCGTGTGTGCACACAAGCAGGGGGAGGTAGGCGAGGGGCGGAGGAAGAGGGAAAGAGAATCCCAGGCAGACTCCTTGCCAAGCGTGGGGCCAGACGCAGGGCTCGATGTCACGACCCTGAGATCGCGGCCTGAGCCGAAATCAAGAGTCCGGGGCCGGACCGCCAGAGCCACTCAGATGCCCCGAAAAGAATGAGAAGTTTCACGAGCTGGTGGCACAGCAGACAAAGCGGGGGGCAAAGGCAGAGCTGGGGGGCTGGAAGAAACCGCCCAGGAGGCAGCTCAAATGACAGAGAAGCAGCATGAACCGGGGGCAGAGGTGGGGGGCTGGTGCGCTTAAGTCAGGCAGCGCTCAACAAACTACCGGCCGGAATTTCTCCAGAACTCTGCAAAGACACAACCCTTTATCTCCAGGAAGCACACGGAATCCAGAGCAGGATGAGTGAGAAGAAAGCACCCCCCGCCCCGGGGAGAGATGGAAGATGGCCAGAGGAGGCAGAGGAGGGGGCGGAGAGCAGCCGGAGAGAACCGGACACGGCACGGGCGGCCAGCTGGCCGGACGGCAGGCTCCCCGGGCGGCCACCGCGTCGGCCAGAGCGCGGCGACGGGACAGGATCCGAGTCTCGGAAATGGCTGGACGTTCCGTGCCGCACACACGGTAGCCTCGCCCACAGGGGCTGCAGCTGACGTCTGTGGTCAACATGCGACCTAAAATCACCGCGCGACCAGAAGCAAAGCACTTCTGCTTCCCTCTGGATGTCACTCCTGGGTCACAGAGGAACAAGGGCATCTGTAAGTGCTCAGACTGCGCAGGGCTCCCGCAGCCCAGGCCGGGGCACGCGGCAGAGCCGGGGGATGGGGGAGCCCAGGAATCAGTCGGGAAGGAAGGAATCGAGCAGCCGTACTTAGAAAAAGTAATAAAGACTTTTTTAAAAAAAAATGAGCCAACCCAGTAACCCGGAAGAGACTGGAAGGATCCCACGGAGCACAGTGAGGAGTAACGGCGAGGACGGCAAAGGAGCCACGGAGCTGAGCTGCCGGCTCCTCATCAACAGCAGGAAAGGAACAGAGAGAAGCCTGAGCTAAGAGGAGTCCCGAAAACAGAAAAGCAAAAACAGTTTTAGAAATGAAAGGGAACTTCATGTCAGAGAGGGATCTGAAAACTGAGAAAATATTAGGACCTTTGCAGCAAGAAGCAGAGAACGTGAATGAAATGAAACCACGTTCAGACAGGACTGGGGACCCTGACGGATCGCGGCTCAGAAAGACGCAGAACCAGGACGTCATCGCGGGTCCACACGGAGGCCGGGCCGGGACCAGATGTGACATAAAACACGCACGACCTCGGTTTCACGGGAGCTCTACCACCCAGCACAGAGAGGGGACACACCACTCAAGTCAGGAGGCTGGCATCGTCGAGATGCGGGGACAGGGTGTGATGAGGGGCAGTTATTAGCCAAAGCCACGCTGGACACAGGTACGGACAATCCCCCATGAAACGGTGCCGACCAACCAACACGGCAGCCCGGCAGGAATAACGCAGCCCGGCCACGCTGGGCTATTCCCGGGGAGGCAAGGAAGCACTCAGCTACTTCTGTGAGTTAACAGATCCATGGGAAAACCGCATGTGATCTGCTCAGTACGTGCAGAAAAAAGTCTTCGTAAAACATTTTCAGCAAAATAGACGACTTTCTTAACCTGAAAGGGGGCCTCTCCAGAAAAACAAGCCTTCTCCATTTTCATAACTTCACACTCATTTGGAGCAGGTGCGATCGTCCAAGGAGGTCTATTCCTGCCGGTCCCCCTGCTGCGCTGCCCCCCCGGCCCCCGTGCGAAGGAAACGCTGACCTTCTGAGTCCCCTCTCAGTCAATACGAGAAAAGGCATTCTGACCTCCTTTCCCCCACCCCATGCACTCAACTCAGGGAGCTTCCCCTGCGGCCTGGAAGGCCCCGCGGGCTGTGCCTGTGCCTAGCCCCGGCGAAGGGTACCTGGGGCGTGTGTCCCGGGAGCATGGCTGACCCCCTGGCCGCGTGTGACCGTGAGGGCCTTCTTCAGTCCTGAGGCTCCGCAGTGGGCGTGTCCCACTCGGGGATGTGGGCCTGGGGCCCGTGTCACTCCTGGCTGGGGCCCAGGGCACCTCTGAGCCGCGCTGCCTGCCACGGGGCACTGCCTGCTAGGCGGGACTGCTCACGGTCAGGCTGGCCACACCGGCTGGACGGCCCTCGCCACTGTCACAGCCGCGGGCCACCCTCCTGCCGCCACGGCGGGCACACGCATGAGCTGACAGTCCCCCTGCGGTCGACCGGCACTTTCCCGGCTGGGCCTGGAAGTATCGCATGTCCGGACAATTCCTTGGCCCGATTTCTCTCCTGAGATGGCCCTCCCGCCCTCTCCGGGCCTACAGCGGGCTGCCTGCTTCCCTCTCCCTGGTAGCCACGTTCTCGGCATCATGCGCGGCACGTTCCCCAAGAACACCTGCGAGCCAGGTCTCTCCGTCGTCCCCGCCCGGGGCAGGCTGCGGGCGCCCAGCACCCCACTGGCCTCTCAGCGCCGGAAGCTTCCAGAGCATCGGTGGCGGCTGCACCGTGGGGGTTTCCTGGTCGCACGACTCGGCCCACCGATGATACACCTGTTGGGTTCCTGGGTCTGCCTTCCGTCTCTGTCACCTTCTCGTTTACTCTTTCAAAACCTCTGACGTCCGTATAATACACACACAGAAACGTGCACACATCACAAGTGTGCCACACTCGCCCGCCTAATCAACACGTAGCTCACGGAAGAAAACCGTGCTGCGCCCAGAGCCCGTGCACGCTCCAAGCGAGCGGGACCAGGAGGTGCGCACACTGCTCGGCACCTCTGGGAGCCACACGCGTGCGCCTGCCCACGGAACTGCCTTCCTCTTGTCCCCACCGAGGTTTCCTCTGCACGTTCTCTGGGGACCGGCACTTAGAGCCTTTCCAGGGTTTGTGCATCAAACTGCCGGCACTTCCTGCATGGGGGTCCCAATGGGCAGGTCCTACCACGGGGTCCCCGCTGCTCGGCGCCCCATTTGCTCTGCACCTCCCCCAATGCTGGGCCTCTGCCGCCTTTCATGTGACGGCCCGCGGTGGGTGCGCCAGCACCTCGTGGGGCTTCACTACCACATCTCCCCCACGTGCAGCTGAGTCTTCATCTCTTGATCTTCGTGTGCCCAGCGCTGGTCCCAGGGACAGCAATAAGAGGGCTCAGAACAACGATGGGGGAGGGGCCCCCAGTGCCTCAGTCAGCTCAGCGTCTGACTCTTGATTTCTGCTCAGGTCACGATCTCAGGGTCCTGGGATCAAGCCCTCCGATGGGCCCCATGCTCAGTGCAGAGCTGGCTTGGGATTCTCTCTCCCTCTCCCTCTGCACCCCCTCTCTAAAAAATAAAAGAAGAACTAAGATTTTTGAACCGCTTAGCTGTCGTGCCAACACCGGAAGAGGAAACAGCAGCGTTTCCCTAAAATCAGGAATGAAACCAGGACGCCCTATCGCACTGAAGGCCCCGGGGGGGGGGGGCATAAAACAAGATACAAGGAAGAAACAAAGTCATGGCCGCTCCCAGATAACAGGATGTCTAAACAGAAAATCCTAGAAAAGGGGGGGGGGCACCTGGGTGATTCTGTCAGTTGAGCCTCCAACTCCTGGTTTCGGCTCAGGTCACGATCTCAGGGTCGTGGGATCAAGCCCCGCGTCAGGCTCCATGCTCAGTGGGGGGTCTGTTTGGGATTCTCTCTCTATCCACCTGCCCCTCCCCGCTCCACTCACACACACACTCACTCTCTCTCTAAAATAGTAAATCTTGGGCGCCTGGGTGGCTCAGTTGGTTGGGCCACTGCCTTCGGCCCAGGTCATGATCCCGGAGACCTGGGATCGAGTCCCACATCGGGCTCCCTGCTTGGCGGGAGGCCTGCTTCTCCCTCTCTCACTCCCCCTGCTTGTGTTCCCTCTCTGGCTGTGTTTCTCTCTGTCAAATAAATAAAATCTTTTTAAAAAAATAAAATAAAAATAAAATAAAATAGTAAATCTTTTTATTTTTAAGATTTTATTTATTTGACAGAGAGAGATCACAAGCAGGCAGAGAGGCAGGCAGAGAGAGGAGGAAGCAGACTCCCCGCTGAGCAGAGAGCCCGATGTGGCCTCAATCCCAGGACCCTGAGATCATGACCTGAGCCAAAGGCAGAGGCTTTACCGTCTGAGCCACCCAGGTGCCCTAAAATAAGTAAATCTTATAAAAGAAAAAAAGAGAAGAAAATCCTAAAAATCTACAAATAACAGGAAATGGAGACTATAAGGTGACCAGCTGTCAAAGCCACACCCACGATCAAATGCATTTCTGCACAACACCGACAAGGAGTCAGAAAAAGATTTTTCATTAAAAAAATAAAATTTAAAAACATCACTTAGAAAAGCCACAGAAGTCATCGAGGGCCCTGGGAGTAAATGGAAGCAAAGACGTAAGGCAGGCTGAGGAATGTGGGGGAGCTTCCCGGGAAGCCAGGGGCGACCTGCAGTGACGGAGACACACACGGGCTACTTCAGAGCAGGAAGATCTGCACGTCTGTGCCCTCTCAGTCGAGATCCTGACACTTTTCCATGAGGCTTCAGAAGCCAACTGAACACCTAACACAGAGAAGCAGAGAGCAGGAATGGCCAGGTGCTCCTGAGACCCCGTGGGAAGGCTGAGCAGACGCACGGACCAGAGGGACAGAGAGCCAGACAGAGGGCGCTGGGACACGCGGCGGCAGTGCGCCGGGTGGGCGAGGAAAGAGGGCCATGCTGAGAACCGCTGTGGACAAGCGGTGCTCCTGGGGGGGACAGAAGAGCCCTGGGCTCCCCACGTCTCACAGCACAGAGTCGGCTCCAGAGGGGGAGGGACCTCAGGGTGGGAGGCAAACCTCAGACTTCCACAAGAGAATGCAGGAGCACCCACGAGTGCCCCCAGGATGGGGAAGGACAGCGCCCAGAAAGGGAAAGGCGGGTGAAGCCACAGATGGGGCATTTCTATTCATCAACAAGGGAGAAGGCCCAAGGCACACACGTGCGCACACACGAGAAAAGTGGATGGTGCAGGACCCCAGGCGAGGCACAGGTGAGGACTGCAGGGGAAGGACCTCAGAGCGGGATGTGGGCACGAGGTGCTCAGCAGCATGAGGGAGACGCAGATCAAGGCCGAGAGCAAACATGTGGCATCGCTCCATCCGCGAGAACTCACGACAGCGCCAAGGGCTCGAGAGCACGTGGGTCCCCCGTCCAGCGGCCCATGGCTGGGCAGCATGGGACGTGCGTCGGAGAAACGGCCAGGGCCACCGGGAGTGCTCCCTGCCCAAGCCTCGTCACCCGGTGGCTGGGGCTCCGCGGACAAGGGTCGGGGTTAGGAGCGCCGTCGCTGTCCAACAAGCGCTCGGGACCATCTCCTCGCAGGCTTGAGGAAGGCTTCCCGCACACACGTGGAGACGCCGGGCTTCTCACTCCCCCTGGACAAGGACTCTCAGTGCCATCTTCTGTCCCCCCCTGCGCCATCAGAGAACCCCCCACCCTGTTTCCAGCAGCCGTGCCTGAGATGGATGGACAATATTTAGGATTTTCATCTGCACGTTAAGTGTTGGATTCATGTTTTTGCTTCTCATGCATTTTGTCCTCATTTCATTAGCTCAGTTACTTTAGGTCAAAAATTAAATGTTTTAGACTAGATGTTGTAAGAATTGTGACCTATAGGCTGAATTCAGACAGCAACATTTTTTATTTGGTCTGCAGTTTGTTAAAAATAAATAAGTGCAGGGGCGCCTGCGTGGCTCAGTGAGTTAAAGCCTCTGCCTTCAGCTCAGGTCATGGGATCCTGGGGATCCCAGGGTCCTGGGATTGAGCCCCACATTGGGCTTCCTGCTTGGCGGGAAGCCTGCTTCTCCTTCTCTCACTCCCCCTGCTTGTGTTCCCTCTCTAGCTGTGTTCTGTCAAATAAATAAATAAAATCTTTAAATAGATAAATAAATAAGTGCATATAAAAACCCAGATTTCTGCCTTGTCCTAGGGAAACAGAAATCTATTTCCTCTAATCGTGCATGTACCTGGCCATGTCGGCTGGTGGTCATGCCGCCCGGGGTGCGGGCTCAGCGCTGGGGCTCAGTGCTGGGGGTCCAGCAAGCAACCCAAGAGAAGAGGCCTCGGCCGTCACTCTTGACCGCGTGCCCCCCATCTCACACCTGCCCTTTCTGCCAGCTGTCGGAATCTGTTCACGACTTCCGTGTAGTCTTATTTACCAAAAAAGAAACGTTTGTACCCAATAGCTCCGTACACTATACAGAAAAGCAGCGAAGAGCACCAAGCAGTTGGAGCTCTGGGAACACGCCCCAGCAGCCCAGAGCCGGAGGGGAAGCTGCAGCGATCACCGCGGTTTCTCACGTGCTCGCCGGAACCTGCGTAGTGACAGCCGCCCCTCCACGACCACCTGGAGGCCGCTGCCGCTCTCCGAGCACCGGAGCCTTTGCGGTCGGGCCCCAGCGCCACCGGGCCAGCAAAGGAGGCCTGCCGCAACCACACGGCTTTTTCTAAGACCATCCCCAGCGCCACCCATGCCATGCGCTTATTAACACTGAGGATTATTTTTACCACGTCCTTCCACTTGTGTGGAACTCACCAAGCGTTGTCGGTGAGGCAGTCACGGGGCTTGGACACTCAGACCCCCGTCGGGGGGGAAACGTGCCACACGGCGGCCACACGTTCTCCGCACATGGCTGGGCCTCAGGGACGCTGGGCCCCCGGGGTGCGGGCAGTCCCAGCAGGAGGCGCCCGCGACACTTTCTCACAACTGCATGAGAAGTGCTCCCCCCTCGCCCTCCACCACCCCTGTCTCCTCTCACCGCGTCAGCCCAGCAGTGGCCCCGGGGCCCCCAGTGCCCCACCTCCGTGCCCCGCAACCTCGACAGCCTCTCTCCCACCCAACTTCCTGCTCCTCTCTTTCTGGCACCCGCTTCCTACGTCACCCAAACTGACAGACTGTCCATGTAAGAACTGACTTCTGGCTCATTTTGGCAAAAATCGCTGCTATTCAACCTTATTCTGCCAGGTACACCGGTGACGCACTTTTCTCTGAACATGAGGGTCACGTGTCTCTCGCTAATAAAAGGCACATTCACTCCACGGCTCCCGTTAGACTTGGACAGAGGTCTCAAGTCGAAACCGGTCCGTGGAACGCTGGACCACCCAGTGGGGCACTGCCGACGCTCCTGCCCGAGACAGCTCTTCATCTCACGCCCACCGAGCGCGCTGGGCACCTGACCTCCCCCCGGTGCGACTTCCCATCTAGCACCTGTGTTTCTGCTACCTCAGATGGGGATTTCTGATCCCCAGTCCTCTGTGTGTAGCCTCCTAGAAGTAAAAAGTTTCAAATGACTACTTACGTGAAGCCAACCACTTAGTTCCAAAAATGTAGATTTTCCCCTGAGGATCAAGGTTCCTGGGTCCCAGAAGCCCTTTGAAGTCTAGATTCATCACCTACTAGCCGAGCAGCCCTCAGCAAGCCCTCCCCGCTCCGTTTCTCCATCCCTGTAACAGCGCGAGGCCTCTGTCCTCACGGAGCTTTCCCAGGAAGCAAACCTAAGCTGCCCGTGAAACAGCTCACACACTGGCCTTCCTCATTGCTGCTGTCACAGGACCCCTTGCAAAGCCTCAGTGAGGAGGAAGCGGACACTGTTAAAGGCAGCATATGCTTCTAAGTCTCCAGGTCAGCCAACCACGTGATGAAGAAGAAAAGGGCTTGAGTCAAGCTTCCCCACCAGGTTCCCACCATCCGGGCATCTAAGTCACCGCCGCGCAACACATCTGGTAGAAGGTGCTTCCTGGCCGCACACAGCTGGTCACGGTGGAATTCATCACCATTGTTCTTTATTACCCATTTCACTCCCTGCCCACTTTCAGAAAGGAATCGAGAAGATCCACGTTAATAATGCATGGCCTCCCCGAGTCGCCTGGGGACAGGCCTCTCGGCCGCTGGCACCCTGCTCCCACCACGCGCCCAACCTCGGCTCTGAGTCCTATGGCAGAGTGTCGCCTATCACCTACGGGTCTGCCAACACCAGCCTCCAAGATGTGCCCTACCTGCGGCCCCTCCAGCCACGCTCTGGGGAAGGGACAACCATCAGACCACAGGGTGAGACTCCACCCTGCCGGGAGGGGGCCGCCTCCCCCGCCCCGCCTGCCCCTCCCAAGATTACGGCCTCTCAGACTTCGCCCCACAAAGATAATCCAACAGGGCCAGTTCCAGTAACTGAAAGGAAGGCTGACCAAGGACGAACCACTCGTGTGTCTGCCTACAAGGCAGCAGTCTGAAATCAGTAATTTGCGATTAGTGTTAAGATCGTCACGGAGTTAGTTTTAGGAAGCACAGACTAAGTCACAGACATTTTGCTTTACAACTTCAAACAGCTCATTTAAAGCTTCAAGCATTCTCTGGTTAACCAGAAGTAAAACCCATGAAATTTCTGAGCACCTGCTTCACAAAATTCGGTCCAACCTTACTGTGACTTCAGTTTCTCAGTAAGACTGAGTAACTGAAGTTCTGACCCTCTACAAATCATTGAAAAGGAAACAGACAGATGTAGCCACTCGGGTCCTTTGTAAGTATCAACCGGCCACAACTGCTAGCGGTAAACTGAGTTGTGACAGGGCCAGGGAGGGAGGAAAGGCCCGGAGGTGTTAGCTACTGCTTTTGCCAGATTCTGACAGTGATGGGGGGGCACTGCTAACAGCAAGGGGCACCTGGTCTACACCGTAAGCACGCCTCTACTGCCTCTCCTGTCAAGTCAGGCTGAAAGTCAACAGAAGGTGTGCAATTCTGGGGTAAAATGTGATTGGACAAGTTAACCAGACCCCTCTCCAAAAAAAAAAACCCAGTAAATTTGGCTCTTCTCAACACAACTTCTATTTTTTTATTTTCCCTGTTTACAAGGATTCAGTATTTCTCTCCTCCCTCTGACTTGACCCCAGATGAAAGTATGGACTTCCAGCAGATAGTGGGGTCTCAGAGGATGGGAGCCCCCCGGATCTTAGTTTCAATCTGGCCCCACTGATCTTGACCTAAACTTCAGCAGGAAGCCAGACCTCCATTCTCCCAGACCACTCTTTCCCAAGGTTGCAGCGTGAGAGGAGAGAACACAGGCCACAGGCCACGTATCAGGGTGAACTCAGTTAATGTGGGAAACAGGACTAAAAATGAACAGACCAGATCACCTTGGTGCGTGCACTTTTTCTACCTTTCAAAATACAACACCTGCTTTGCTTTGTTTGCTCCCCGGGCACTGGCCCGCAGACCTGTTTTCCGGGGGGGTTGGGGGGGGATCTCTTCTGTAGGCGCTGAGCCTGCCACGTGGGCCAGCCCAGGCCAAGGGTGCCGGTTGAAGTATCCTTCCTGCACCTTCGTCCTATAAACCTGCATCTCACCCTGCTCTCCCAGAGGCCTCTTGGTAGAGATTCCCCACACGGGGGGGCGGGAACCACCACTCCAGCAAACATGACGGCCGCGCACACTCACGGCATTTGGTTCGGGACATTAAGGCGACGATACCCCCCAGGGCCAAGAAGAGGCCCTTCACATCAGCCCCATGTAGCCTCTCTTTTAAACAATGTAATCATGGAGATCTCTAAGGGTGAAGGAGAAATGGATACAAAACCTTGGGGGGGGGGGTGTACATAGTCATGATGATCTAGAAAAGGCGGAGGAGGAGACAAGGAAGTGATCAAATTAGAGAATGTTCTCAGTCAGAGACCCCCTCCATGAAGCTTTTCAACAGAGAAAGGTGGACTGGTAACCCATAAGTATCATCCTGCAGAGGGGTAAGGGGGAACATGGGGGGCAGGGACCTTTGGGTGTGGCCCCCCCACACCGGGCCCCACCAGTGCATCACTAGTGGAATTGGGCTCCCTGGGATGATAGTCACTTTTTAAATGGGCGGCTGCTTCCCATCCTAGACTCTCTGAAGGCCAGTGTTGCTCATTTTCCTTTCCATTAAGATCATATTTCCTACAAAAAGGAACCTACCTGCTCAAGTATTCCCTTAGACAAGACTGTTAATATTTTGCTATTAAAAAAAAAAAAGAAGGCGGCCCAGGAAGCCATTTATAAAAGCATTTTCCCTACTGCACTGAACTTGTCTCAAAGTTAAAAAAAAAAAAAGAAAAGAAAAGAAAGAAAAAGAAAAGAAAACTGCACAATTTTTTAAGACAGCTTCAACTGCTAATAATAATCTCCCTTTCCAGGGTCCTGTGGGTGCCCATGGGGGTGAAGGGGGCTCTGGCCCCAAGCAGCCCTTGGATCACTGACCGACCCCATCATTTGACTGGAGCAGTGGAAATTCACAGTCGGCCTTGGTCCAAACGCCAAAGTCAAATCTGAAAACTCAGCACACGTCACCCCCTTTGCAGCCCCACCTGCAGCCGGCCCTCGCAAGGAGCAAAAAGTGAAACTAAGCCTGGGCCACGGCCTGCGGGGTCAGGGGCGCCCCGCGGGGTCCCGGGTTCCCAGCGCCCCCAGCTAGGCAGGGGGCCCGGCGCGTCCCCGGGGAGGGACCGTCCCCAGCAGAGTGGGGGGGGGGGTCGTGTCCTCCCTCAGCCCGGCCACCCGGCCCCTCCAGGGCCTCCCCCTCCCCCGGCGGCGGCTCCCTCCTCCTCTCCCCCCAGGCCCGCTCCTCTGGAGGCTGCAGCGGCCCCAGCGGGCGGACGGGGAGGTGTCCTGGGCCTCGGCCGGGCCTCGGCACCGGGGAGGCGGGGGGGTGCGGGGGGGGGTCGCGGGCCCACTGCCCACCCCCAGGCCCCCCCACCCGGCGCTCCCGCAGGCCCCGCGCCCGGCGGAGCGCAGCCGGCCCACTGCGGCGCGGGGCCAGCGGGCCCGGGGCCGACCTCGGGCGGAGGAGCGACCTCGGGCGGCGGGGGGCGGGGGGGGTAAAGGGGGAGGCGACCTCGGGCGGCGGGAGGGGGGCCCCGACCTCGGCGGGGGCCGCGCCGCTCACCTGCAGCCGCCGCCACCTGCTCGTCGCGCGCGCGGCCTCGGCGTCGCCTCCGCGGCCCCTCCGGCCGCTGCGCTCGGCCCTGGGCGCGCCCGGCCCTGCGTCGGGCCTCAGCGAGTGCGGCGCCCGCCGCCCCCGGCGCCCACCCCGCCCCGCCCGGCCCGCCGCCCTCCGCCCTCGGCCGCGCCGCCCCGCCACTTCCTGTGCGCGGCGATCCCACAGTTCCGCCGGCGCGCGGGGAGGGGGGACACGCGGGGGGGACACGCGGGGACACGCGGGGGGGCGCCCGGGGGAGCCCACGGGGGGACTCGAGGGACACGTGGGGGACAGGGCACACGTGGGGGGGCCGCGAGACCGCGGGGGGGGTCCTGACGGGGGGAGGCTGGGGGGGTCAAGTGGGGGCGCCGGCGGGGAAGGGGCGCTGGCAGAGGTCGGGAACGGACGCGCGTGAATCCGGGGCGGCACCGGAGCCGGTGGGGCACGTGGGTTGCGGGACCAGCCAAGCAGGTCAGGGGGCGGGACTGACGCAGGGAGGGGACAGGCGGGGACGCAGTATGGGCGGGCGGAGAGACTGCACCACGGGTCGGGCGACCCCGGGAGCCCCCCATCTCCCCGGGGTCCCCCAGCCCCGCGGGCACCAGCTGGTTTCCGGGCATGAGCTCCTCCCCTAGTCCGGGTCACTGTGGGTCGCGTGGTGTGGGGGGTACGGCCGCTGCGGGGGTGGGGGGTGGATGGCGCCGTCGCCGTGGGGACGGTCTCGGAGCCGGGGCTCCTGAGGAGGACAGATTTCAGACCCACGTGCAGCGCCCTTTGACTTATTTATAGTTGGCACCCGGCTGGCAACGTTGTATCCTTGTACCTGACCCTAGAGGAAGCTTCCCGGAACTGGGAGCGGGAGGGGGGGCGCTCCGCTGCCACCGGCCTCCCTGGTGCGCCCGGCTCCCAGGTCACTGACCCCCTCCCCTCTTGCCTGAAGGGCGCCTGAGTTCCCCGCGGAACACCTGCTGGTGGCTGGAGCCGGGACACCGTCCCAGGGAGCCCAGCCAGGCCAAGGGTCACCTCCACTCTGTTTTCTCCGCTGCACACATGGACTGACGCACCACCTGTTCTAGTCCTCGGGTCAGGTCGACCTCCTGAACCTGGACTGCTTTCCCTGGAAAACCATTTCAAATTGCAGGTGCTGTTCAAGTCAGCTCCCCACATCTCAGAAAACACTTGGACTAAAATAAAACAAAATACAATATAACACACAGACATGCACCTGTTCTACTCACAACTGCCTTCTCCCAGAAGCAGCAGTTGTGGTTCGCAGTGCTGGTGGGAAGGCGCTGCTGGGGAGACCTTGCAGCCCACACGGCCCCTTTTAGGGGTCTTGTCCTCGGGGTGAATGCCCACTGGCACCCGCAGATGCCCGCAGAAGGACGTTGTGACTTTTGGCACATAATTAACAAAAATGTGGAAACAACCCATAGACACCCAGTTCCAGCGGATTAATTTAATAATAGTTTTAACTTAGAACATTAAAAAAATTAATGTGGTGGGCCCACACAGGCTGTTATATAATCTCCAACATCCATTCAATTAAAAAAGACGGCGAGTGAACATTCACGGTGATGCTTACACAAGGTTCCCTGCCCTGTATCGAGGAGCATCTATGCATCCGTACTTCCAGGAAACTTCTGGAAGGGTAAATGGGAGCCCGTTATCTGAGACTGTTATCAGCTGGACAGGGCTGAGGCAACTTTACTGTTACTAGGTAACAACATTTAAATTCGCCGTGTGCACACGTTTTAAAATACTTCTAAAAAACGAGTTAAATGTACCTCATCGTTGAGATGACTTGATGGCCACTTAACAGGCACTTTGAACTTTCAGATCGGTTCAAAATACTGTATTTGTCTCAACAGAGTAAAGCGTCAGTAATGTAATCTAATCGATGTTCGGGTAGAATCTGTTATCATTCAGACCTAAGCTAGCAGGAATCTGCATCTGGAAAACCTCAGCTGAGGTAGCAGAGTAAACATTTAAACAGCACCTGGACGTCGGCCAACCAGCACTTACCGACGACAACGTCCTGCCCAGGGCGGAGCCGTGTGGATGGCTGGGAAACGTGGTCCTCACTATGACCTATCTACCGAGCAGGTGTGCACTCTTCCTGCTCACCCAAACACAGCCCGAAGCTGGTCGCGATCAGCATCTGTTTTGCATTTGGAGAGACTGAGGCCCGGGAAGCTCGGCGTCTCAGCCGCTGGTCCTATGACGGCAGAGCGGCAGCCTGGCCCCCCACGGGGACTCACCGCAGTGCGGGGCTCCCCAGGGCCCCGGGAATAATGGTTTCTGTGCTGGGAGAGGAACCTGGGGCCCCAGCCACCTAAATTCAAATGAGGAAAAGACAAGTCTGACCCGGAGTGTTAGTTGGCACATATTTGGAGGGAGAGGTGCTTTCTGTGTAAGAAGGGGAGTGGTATGTGAGTGCCCTCCTCCAGTGTGAGGTAGGCCCTGGGAGAGGACTCCCCATTCATCATTCGCTCTAAATCTCCAAAACCAACTTGCTTGATCCCATTTCACGGGTAAGTAAACCAGAGCCAGGAGGTGGACCTAAGATGAAAGGGCAGACAGCTGCCTACCTCCAAGCCTAGAAGCAGTCTTTCCATCTTGGAGATTCCCTCTCGTTGGAGAACTTCCCCGGGTCAAGCCCTCCCAAGGCTTGCTGAAGGGCACAGAGGGGCAGTGTGGGCTCCAGACGGGTCCGAGCTGAGGAAGGCTCCCGGGGGAACTGAGAGCGAAGACTGGGAGCGTCCCCTGGGACCGCAGTCAATGACATGATTCATGTGGGTCTTCATTTCTTTTCCTATGAAGCAAAGAGATTCCCACCCCAGAGTTCCCTAATCCCCAGGAGAGTGCCAAGAGAGCCACGGCCATGGGGCTAACTCAGGCATTTCTAAAGGTCTAAAGTTTATATTTACCCAAAATGTAAAACTTTACCAAAAGTAAAGATAGTAACTTTCCTGGAAATTAACTCCAGCATATTAGTCCTAGCCTTAAATGGACACATGTGTTTTTAATTAATACATAACAGGAAAACAACAGTTAGAAATGCAACTTCTTCAGAGACAGGTTGTTGTTATTATTATTATTATTATTATAAGTAGGCTCCATGCTGGGCATGGAGCCCAACACGGGGCTTGAACTCACAATCCAAGATCCAGACCTGAGTTGAGATCAGGCAGGAGTCAGATGCTTAACCAACAGAGCCACCCAGGAGCCCCACAGGAAAAATTATTTTAAAAATGGCCTTTCTGAGCCCCTGGTGGCTCAGAGGGTTAAGCCTCTGCCTTCAGCTCAGGTCATGATCTCAGGGTCCTGGGATCGAGGCCCGCGTCGGGCTCTCTGCTCAGCAGGGAGCCTGCTTCCTCCTCTCTCTCTGCCTGCCTCTCTGCCTACTTGTGATCTCTCTCTCTGTCAAATAAATAAATAAAATCTTTTTTTTAAAAAATGGCCTTTCTAGGGGCAAAAACTCAATAAGGGATTTTTCATGGCAGGGAAACTGGGATCCCCAGCCCTATGACCTGCGCTGAGGTGTCTCTTATGACTGTTGAGAAATGGTGTTCAGCCTAGAGGTCCTGAGTCACAGGAGATATCAGGTGCCCCTGGAGAATATTAGCTGGCCAGAGCCGCTTGGAGGTCAAAGTCAAGGTCACAGGATCGGGGGAAGGCAGTACCCTGCGGAGGGCAGACCTCAGGCAGACGTGCAGCCGGTGGGGAGGCCCTCAGCACAGGGACAAAGCCCCGGGTTTGAATCCGGGCTCAGAGCAGCTATGAAGGCAGGTGCCCCAGTCCACCATGTGGGGATGAAAGTAACTTCCAGACACAGCGGCCGAGCCGTGGGGATTGAGGACCTGTGACCTGAGCACAGGGACTGTTCTGAGAGCCGCCCGGTGGATAGCGGACAGCGGTGGACTCAGCGACGCTTAGTGAGTCCCTGGGTAGAGTCAGGGGTGCAGAGAGGGAGGGCAGCTGGGCCAGAGGGTGGGCAGGAAGCAAAGACGGACAGGCAGAACCCGGCTGTGAGCTCTGCTGCCAGCGCAGCGCTGAGCATCGGAGCAGGGCTGGGGGGTACCACCATCGGAGCGGGGGGGACGGGAGTCCCGCAGCACATCGGGTCAGGGCCTGGCACCTCCTATAGGCACTCGGGGCTCCGAGCCTTGGGCAGCTGTGTGCCTACCCAGGCTTGGGCCTCTATCTTCTGCAGGCATGAGCACCCCCTCGAGCACCCTGTGCCCTAAACCGCACCACGGGGGTTCGCACATTGTGCCTGCAGACCCCACCTGACACAGGCGCCCACAGAGACCTTGCCCCGCCCACCAGAAACGCTGCCTGACGCTGGGGGGGTGGGCGCTGCGCCCAACTCTGCAGGCTCAGGGCAGGGGGGGACGTGGAGGAGGCTTATGCATGAGCAGACCCTGACCCACAGGCCCCCGGGTCTCTAAGTCGGTAACATGGTCCAGGCTCCTCAGGAAGGCACAAGCCACTGCCCCGGCGGGCTCTGTCCACTGGGTGGGCAGGCAAGAAACACACAGTAAGTGTGACCCCTCAAAGGAAGCGCTCCCTCCCGTCCCCGACACACAGACTGTCATTTTTTTCTTTGCACCTCATTGACTTTCTGATTATTCTCTGGTATGCAAAAAAAAAGTACATGTTTTTCCTACACATTCACCTGTTCAGATACAGCATTTCTTTCCCTCTTTTTTTTTTTTTTTAAGATTTTATTGGGCTCCTGGGTGGCTCAGTGGGTTAAAGCCTCTGCCTTTGGCTCAGGTCATGATCTCAGGGTCCTGGGATCGAGGCCCACGTGGGGCTCTCTGCTCAGCGGGGTGCCTGCTTCCTCCTCTCTCTCTGCCTGCCTCTCTGCCTGCTTGTGATCTCTCTGTGTCAAATAAATAAATAAAATAAAATAAAAAGATTTTGTTTATTTATTTGACAGAGAGAAACACAGCCAGAGAGGGAACACAAGCAGGGGGAGTGAGAGAGGGAGAAGCAGGCTTCCCGCCGAGCAGGGAACCCGATGTGGGACTCGATCCCGGGTCTCCAGGATCATGACTTGAGCCGAAGGCAGACGCCCAATGACTGAGCCCCCCGGGCACCCCAGATCTGGCACTTCTGAGGCAAGTGGGAGAACCTGAACACCGCATTCACTGGCTGAAGTACCTGTAGCCGAGTGCTTGCCTGCTGTCCCCCTGCCCCTCACCTGCCCTCCCCCTG
>PITA01009828.1:0-75274 GCA_004023965.1 Spilogale gracilis
TTCATCTGTTGATGGACATCTAGGCTCTTTCCATAGTTTGGCTATTGTTGACATTGCTGCTATAAACATTGAGGTGCAAGTGCCCCTTCGGATCGCTACATTTGTATCTTTAGGGTAAATACCCAGCAGTGCAATTGCTGGCTCACAGGGTAGCTCTATTTTCAACTTCTTGAGGAATCTCCATACTGTTTTCCAGAGTGACTGCACCAGCTTGCATTTCTACCAGCAGTATAGGAGAGTGGAACTCCTACTTCTACCCAGCATGGGTGTCTTGAGGAGCCTCTCCCATCTTGGGTGTCATAGAGCTAAGGTGGGGAATCTGTACTACTAACTCTGCCTGGTTGTAATGAGATGCCATCCTTTCCCTATCAGAGCCATGTCCTAAAAAGCCAGCTAAAACAAACCTTTGATGAGATCCAGAGTCTCCTAATACAATACCCAAAAGTCTAAATTTCAGTAGAAAATCAGTTGTCATACTGAGAACCTGGAAGATCTCAAAACTAAAAGATAACCTATGGAATGAGAGAAGATACTTGCAAATGACATATTTGGTAAAGGGTTAGTATCCAAAATCTATAAGGAACTTATCAAACTCAACACCAAAAAAATAAATAGTCCAGTTAAGAAATGAACATTTTTTCCAAAGAAAACATCCAGATGACTGGTAGATACATGAAAAGATGCTCAACATCCCTCCTTATTAGGGAGATCAAATCAAAACCACAATGAGAGACCACCTTACACCTATCAGAATGGCTAAAATAAACACAAGCAACAACAGGTATTGGTGAGAATGTGGAGAAAGGGGAACCCCTTGCACTGTTGGCGAGAATGCGAACTGGTGCAGCTACTCTGGAAAACAGTATAGAGGTTTCTCAAAAAGTTAACAATAGAACTATGACCCAGCCTTTGCACTGCTAGGTATTTATCTAAAGGACACAAAAATACTGATTTGGAGGGCACGTGCACCCTGTTGTTAGCATTATCAATAATAGCCAAACTATGAAGAGAGCCCAAATGTCCATTGACCAATGAATGGATAAAGATGAGGGGGAGTGTATAATGGAATATTACTTACCCATCAAAAAGAGTATTTTGCCATTTGCAATGATATGGATGGAGCTAGAGTGTATTATGCTAAGTGAAATAAGTCAGAGAAAGACAATATGATTTCACTCATATGTGGAATTTAAGAAACAAAACAGATGAACATAGGGGAAGGGAGAAAAAAGAGGAGAAGCAAACTATAAGAGACACTTAACTATAGAGAACAAACTCAGAGGTGGTGGAGGGAGGTGGACAGGGGATGGGCTAAATGATGGTAGGCATTAAGGTGAGCAGTTACTATTATGAGCACTGGGTGTTATACGTAAGTGATGAATCATTAAATTCTACCCCTGAAACCGGTTTTACCATACATCTTAACTAGAATTTAAATAAAAATTTGAAATAAAATCTCAAACTAAATGAAAAAAGATAATAGATGCTAACACTGAGATGACAGAGATATTATTGGAATTATCTGGCAAAGATTTCCAATCAGCCATAGTGAAAATGTTTTAATACAGAATTACAAAAATGAAACAAATTGAAAAATTTAGCAATGAAATAGTGTGAAAAACCAAATAAAAATTTTAGAACTAAAAAATATGACCTTTGGAAACCCCCTCCCCCAAACAAACAAACCCCCAGTTATTGGGCTTAACAGCAGAATGGAAGGGATAGGGGAAAGAACCTGTGAACTTAGAGATAGACTATTAGAAATTACTTAATCTTAACAAGCTACGGAAAATGGATTAAAAAAGAAGTGAGCACAGAGTCATAGGTACCTGTGGACTATCACGAAAAGATATAAGATCTGTGTTTTTGAAAAGAAAAGAGAGGGCAGTGTTGAAAAAGTACTTAATGAAAACTCCCCAAATATGATAGACCTGAAACATAGATTCAAGAAGCCAAGTGAATATCAAAATAGGATAAAAGGAAAGTAATCTACCTGAGAAATATCATACTCAAACTTATAAAAACTATAGGGGAAAAAAATCTTGAAAACAGTGAGAGGTGTGATACTTACAGGGGGAAAAAATCTTGAAAACAGTGAGAGGTATGATACTTACAGGGGGAAAACAATTCCAAGACATTTCTCATCAGAAACCATAGAGGCCAGAACAAAGTACGAAGACATTATCAAATGCTAAAAGGAAAGAAATATCAACTCCTAATTATCCAGCAAAAATGTCCTTCGGTAATGAAGACTAAATCAAGATATTCTTAGAATAAGGAAAACTAGGAAATCTTATCAATAGTTTCAAAAGAATGAACGTCAAAGCATCAAGAAGGCTAATAAAACACAGTAATCAAAACTTGGTGTGTACAGTAGTTATTCCTTTCCTGGGTGACTTTTCTAAATTTTGCTTGGTGGTTAAAACAAACATAATGCTGTCTGATGTGGTTTTAAATGTATATAGTGAAAGTAATTAAGACAATTATAGGCAAGGGCAAAAGGATGTAAAAAGAGGTGAAGTTTCTATCACTTGAACTAGTATAATAAATCCAGTAGAGTAAGATAAGGTTTGTGTGTGTGTGTGTGTGTGTGTGTGTGTATACAGAGCAATAACTAAGAAAGGTATACAAAGAGAGACACTCAGAACATTATAGATAAATCAAAATGGAATCCTAAAAAAATGTCCAAGGAGATCATAGAAAGGCAAGAAAAAACAAAAGACAAACTTAGAACAAGAAATAGGAAAAGAAATGAAAAACTTAAAGCCCTAATGTATTCATAGACATATTGAAGGTAAATGGTATAATGTAACAAGAGATTTGCAGAGTTGATTTTATTAATTTATTTTTTAAAGATTTTGTTTAGAGAGAGTGAGCAAGTGGGGAGAGGGGTAGAAGGAAAGGAAAAGAGAGTCCCCAACATGGGGTTTGATCCCATGACCATGAGATCGTGACCTGACCAAACTCAAGAGTTGGATGCTTAATCCACTGAGACACCCAGATGCCCCTGCAGAGTTGATTTTATTTATTTTTTTATTACTACTTTTTTTATGCTAACCTTTTTTTAAGTTAACATATAATGTATTATTTGTTTCAGGGGTGCAGGTCTGTGAATCATCAGTCTTAAACACAACTCATAGCACTCGCCATAGCACATGCCCTCCTGAGCACCCATCATCCAGCCACCCTATTCCTCCCACCCTCCACCCCTCAGCAACCCTGTTTGTTTCCTGAGATTAAGACTCTCTTATGATTTGTCTCCCTCCCTGGTCTCCTCTTGTTTCAGTGTTCCCTCCCTTCCCCCCATGACCCCCAATCTGCCTCTCAAATTCCTTATATCAGAGAGATCATATGATATTTGTCTTTCTCTGATTGACTTATTTCACTTAGCACACCCTTTAGTTCCATCCATGTCATTGCAAATGGCAGGATTTCATTTTTTTTTATGGCTTCATAGTATTCCATTGTGTATATATATATATATATATATATATAGCACATCTTTATCCATTCATCTGTTGATGGACATCTAGGCTCTTTCCATAGTTTGGCTATTGTGGACATTGCTGCTATGAACATTGGGGGTGCAGGTGCCCCTTCAGATCACTATATTTGTAGCTTTAGGGTAAATACCCAGTATTGTAATTGCTGGGTCACAGGGTAGCTCTATTTTCAGCTTCTTGAGGAACCTCCATACTCTTTTCCAGAGTAGCTGCACCAGCTTACATTCCCACCAACAATGTAGGAGGGTTCCGTTTTCTCCACATCCTTACCAACACCTGTCATTTCCCGACTTGTTAATTTTAGACATTCTGACTGGCATGAGGTGGTATCTCATTGTGGTTTTGATTTGTATTTCCTTAATGCTGAATGATGTTGAACACTTTTTCGTGTGTCTGTTGGCCATTTGCATGTCTTCTTTGGAGAGATATCTGTTCATGTCTTCTACCCAATTCTTGATTGGATTATTTACTCTTTGGGTGTTGAGTTAGATAAGTTCTTGATAGATTTTGGATACTAGCCCTTTATCTGATATGGCATTTGCAAACATCTTCTCCTGTGTAGAGTTGATTTGAAAGATAAAACACCCAACCGTATGCTGTCTACAAGAAATTTCAAATATAACAGTATAGTTAGTAAATAAAAGAATAGAAAAAGATACGTCTTTTAAATAATCAAATATTAGTTAAGTAGAAATGGGTATATTAATAGCTGATAAAGTAGAGTTCAGAGCAAAGAAAAATACCAGAGGTAGAAGATTATATAATGATAAAAAATGTCAGTCCATTGTGAGGACAGGAATACTAAATGTGTATGAACCAAACAGAACTGCTAAGTATTTGAAGCAAAAACTGATGGAAGTAGAAGGAGAAATAGATGAATCTTTAATTACTGTTAGAGATTTGGCACCCTAGTTTCAATAATTGATAGAAAAATTATAAAATCAGGAAGGATGTAGAATTCAACAACACCATTAACCAGAAGGATCTGATTAACATTTATAGAATACTCTACCCAACAAGGGCACCTGAACACATTTTTTTTTCAAGTGGCCCTTGGGTATATCCTGGGTCATAAAGTAAACCTTTTTGGATTTACAAAATTTGAGATTATACAGAGTGAGTTCTCCAACTACAATGGAATCAAACTAGAGATCAATATCAGAAAGATAGTAGGGAAATCCTTAAACACTTGGAAATGAAATGACACACTTCAAACAATCCAGGAGTCCAAGAGGAAATTTCAGTGAAAACATATTAATCAAAAATAATTTTAAAAATTTAGTCTGAATGAAAATAGAACATGTTAAAATATTCAGGTACAAATAAAGCAGTTCTGAAGGAAAATGTATAGCCCTAAATGCATTCATTAGAAAAGAGGAGAATATCAAATCAGTAATCTAAGCTCCCACCTTAAGAACTTAGAAAAAGAGGATCAAAATAAACACTAAATAGAGGGAAGGAGATAGGAAAGATCAGAGCAGAAACAATGAAATTCAAAATAGAAAAACAATACAGAAAATCAGTGAAGCAAAGAAAGGATTAATAAAATTGACAAACCTTTAGCAAGACTGACAAAAAAGAGGGAAGGCACAGATTACCTATATCAGGAATGAAACAATATCATCACAGATCTCACAGACATCAAAAAGTTAATAAGGAAATCTGATGTACAGCTCTACCCAAATTTATCAAACATAGATGAAATGGAACAAAAGGCAGATACTACCATAACTCACCCCATATGAAGTAAATCATGTGAATAGCCATATAACTATTAAGAAAACTGAATTCATATTGAAAAACTCACCAAAAGAATGATGACACTGGAGAATTCAATGAAATGTTTAAAGAGGAATGAAAACCAGTTCTATATAATGTCTTTCAGAAAATAGAAGAGGATGGGATGTTACTAGGTGGGGAAACTGGACAAAGAGTACACAGAAAAAACTCTTTAAATGATTTTTTACAATTGCATGTGAACCTACCATCATCAAAAAATAAAGTTTAACTAAAAAAAAGAAAAAAAAAAGAGGTAGGAGCACCTAGGTGGCACAGTTGGTTAAGCATCCAACTCTCGGTTTTGGCTCATGTCATGATCTCAGGGTAATGAGATGGAGCCCGCAGTGGTCTCCGGGCTTAGCTGGAGACTGCTTGAGATTCTCTCTCCCTCTCCCTCTGCCCTTCCTGCTTGTGCATGTGCTCTCTCTCGAACTCTTTCAAATAAATCTTAAAGGTGAACAGAAAACAGTTATTTTCCACAAAAGAACAAAGTCTGAAAACAGACTTCCTTTTGGAAACTATAAGCTGAAAGACAGTAAAGAAATATTTTTAAAATATTAAAAACAACAATGACAAAAACTTAGGCTGTTTGAGTCCAGAGCCTGTACTCTTAAGCATTTCTCTATGCTACATCATAAAGATAATAAACACAAATGGTTGGAGCAATTACATATACCACTTTCTCCTTTTGTGTGCCTGGATAGTTAGGATGATATGACCATCCTTTCAAAAGAAGATAACTATTCCTAGTTCTGGATTTGTTTCTTGTTTCTGTTGTTTCCTTTACTTCAGCAATCTTTTAAAAGTAAATTTGGTTAATATATCATATTTCCTGTCAAGTAAGCTTATATTCTAGAAGAGAATAAAGTGAATGTAGAGGTAACTAATCAGGTAACTAATACAGGCACATTTGCATAAATGTCATAAAATAGAAATTCAGACAAAGCCTTTGGGAAATTTCGAGCAAGGATTGAGAGTACAACAAAGTACGGGTATCAAGGAAGAGTATGTGTGAATCTGATTGAGATTGGAGGAAGAGGGAAGAGCTAAGTATGTGTCCGAGATTTGTGTCCTGATGGATGGGAGCAGTGTCATAGTAGTGGTTAAATAGAAGTTCTTGGAATGCGCAGATTTTGTGATTATTTGCTTGTCTGCTTGGTTCTGCAGTGTATCCTTACTGCTTAGAACAGTGCTGGATCCATAGTAAGTACTCAGTCAGTATTTGTTATATGAATGAGCAAACAAATAGAGAAATTAGAAGGCAGGGATCACCAGATTTTGTAGGAATGATTGGATAGCTCTACTTTGGGAGTTAAAAATGTGGGATCTAATCCTCACTCTATTATTAGCCAGCTCCCACCATAGTTTCAGCTACCATTTCAGTGGTCCCACAGATGGCTCTCAAAGCTACTGGAGAGAGCAATAATAGGAAACATGCTGATCAAGAACATTAGCTGTCTGACCCCATATGTAAAATGAAGAGGACAAGAGAAATGATTGTTAGTAAATGCAATTTTATGTTTTGTGTACTTAGCTTAGCACTTGGTCCGTTGTACTCAGTAAAGGGCACCGTTGTCTGAACTTGAGTTATACCCGGACTCCTGACATAGATGAGCCACCGCATCTCTAATACAGCACATTAAAACTGTGTTTGATTTACCTCATGCAAAAAGCTAAGTGGTATTTTAAAGCTATCCAGCCCAAGACTTTCATTTTAATTGGTGCCACAGTGAAAAAGAAACTTGCACAAAGTGACAGTGAAGAAAAGAGAATATGGAGGAGGAAAAAGGTAGTCTGGGACCAGACCTGAGGCTAATGTTTACATATAAAGAGTGGGAGGAAAAATAAGAGAGAGACACTAATTAGTTGGGCTTGACACTGATTTTTATAGCTGCTTTCTACAATGAATTTTATTTTCTGGGAAAAAAAAAAAGATATTTGCCTGGTTAGATATCTCCACCTGCATTTCCCATTGACCTCTTTATTTCACCCTGTCTAAAACCAAATTGCAATTAACTGGATGTTAAAACTGAAAATGATTTTTGAGGGCTTCGAGTTTAAACTGTCATTTGACAGATGAGGAGAACATTCTGTGCTGGGGTGGAGGTCTCACCCTTCTTAGATTCATTTATAGCAACGTTAGCCATAATTGATCTCTTGGGTCACTTTTGCCTAGGTTGCAGAGCATTACTTAGAGTCCTTTTGGCTTAGAGTGATCTTCTAAGCTCATTGTGGCTAGTTGTTAAGAACAGTGGGTTGTTTATTTGTTTATTTGTTTTTATTTTTTTCTTCAAATAGCTGAATCCTTTAAGTTGAATCATATGAACTAGTTGAATCATATGAAGAAACCCCGTATGTAGAAAGAGACTGAACAAGAGGAGCTGCTCTGGTTAGCTAAGATGTGGTGGTGGTTGGGGAGATCAGGAAAGGGAAAAAATGAGTTCTACCCTGATAACTTAGCCTTCTCATTCCTGGAGGTGAGGGTCCTCTGGAGTGCCCTGAGGTTAGGATACAATTTGAAACTCCCATATTTTGAGGCCTGTGGGATCCAGCAGTGGTGGTTGGCGCAAATGAGAAGGTCGCTAGTGTTTTTGCTAATGAAGTTCCTCTGTGACTTCCACATACCCTGGAGTAATGATTTTTACTTCTCTGTTGAATCTAAGAAGTAAGAATGAGGCTATCAGTGCAACCGGGGTTTTAATAAATTCCAGCTATCATTTAAAAACTCTCATCAGTCACATTTGTAGTTATTTACACTGGCGAGCAGCTTTTTTGTGAATTAAGTGACTTGGAATAGATCATTTTATTAGTATAGACATAGCCCAAGAATTATTGTCACATGAGGAAAGTCTTAGCAGTCAGCATATTGATCTTGCATAAACCCCTATAATGTTCTGATGAATTGTAAAGTACTTGACACATTTTTAATTGTTTTTATAATATTATTTATAATTTTGAATTTTAGTCAGCAACTGATGAAGCCCTATTCTAGACACCATGGGGAGACAGAAGGAAAATAGGCCAAGGTCCTTGCCCTCACATTTGAGTCATGCTGAGTGCAGAATGAAGAACGTGACATTTTAGGTTTTTTCCTTTGTGCTTGATTTTACCACCTGAGCTTTCTTTATTAAAAAAAAAAAATTGTGTAATTTTTAATTTACTGACTTGTAAAGCATATTCATGACTGAAAATTCAATAATTTAAGGTTCTGTGCTTTCACATTATTACTAGATTACAAGCCTGGGGAAAGATAAAGAAGAACTACATGATCAGCTGCTTAAGGTTGATCCCGCAAGAGACAGCAAACGAATGGAGCATCTTTTTCGAGAAAAACTCCATTTGTGTCAGAAAGTAAAAGGTTTAGAGGCTGAAGTAGCAGAATTAAGGGCTGAAAAAGAGAATTCTGGCGCTCAAATAGAAAACGTCCAAAGAATTCAGGTGCGGCAGTTGGCTGAGATGCAGGCTACAGTCAGATCCCTGGAGGTAAGATTTTAATTGCTTCCCGGTAGAGTATGGCATGCTTTTTTTAAAAGTGCAATTGACAAGCCTTTGATTTTTTGGAGCGTAAATGTATGCTCACCAGTCTAATGCTGACGCATTTGTAGAGTCCCAAGAGTATATAGTCTTTCTGCAGAGAAGAAAGCTATTGATTCATAAGCAATAGCTATGCTACCACATTTACAAAGGGATTATTTATTCTTTGGGAGTCAAGACACCTAGTTGAACTGAATTAACCCTTGAAATACCAGAAAGTAGAATATGCCAAATTTTCAAAATTTGAATTTCTGAGGATTAAAGTGCTCTCAAACCAGAAAAAAATTTCTTCCTAGATAGTTATTTCCTTACACAGAATTCAAGATATTAAATTCATAAGCCTGTGTAATAAAAATACCATACCTCTATATCTTATGGCAGCTTCTTGTCAGTAAAACAATTCAGCTTGGTGCTAATGTATATGAGTCTTTAGTGAAAAATTCTCAGTTCATTAGAAAAAGGTGAGCACTGGCAGAGATAGGTTGGTACTCCTGGAGGTATTCTCTGAAACTTCTTGGTTTCCATTGTTGGGGAGGAAAACCTTTTTCTTCATCCTCCTACATTCCCAGGTTGGAGGTTGTGAATTAGAGTGACAAAAGACGGATTAACAAGAGAAAAAAATATTTATTTGTGTATGTGTACAGGAATTCACAGAAAAATGTGGCTCCAAGTGGTAGTTAGAATTTGAGGCTTAGGGGCACCTGGGTGGCTCAGTTGATTAAGCGACTGCCTTCGGCTCAGGTCATGATCCCGGAGACCTGGGATCGAGCCCCACATTGGGCTCCCTGCTCGGTGGGAAGCCTGCTTCTCCCTCTCTCACTCCCCCTGCTTGTGTTCCCTCTCTCGTGTTTCTCTCTGTCAAGTAAATAAATAAAATCTTAAAAAAAAAACCTTGAGACTTACATACCAGGAGAGGTGGAGAAAGGGCACATGTGGGGACACAGATGACTTTTAGGAAAGATAAATGAGACTTTAGGAAGATAGATGGGAGATATGACAGTTTTGTGACAATGTGTAGTTAATTTCTTATCCTGGTATTGATTTCTCCCTTGATAGGAGTCAGTCTTCACTGGCTACAAAAACCCCAGGATAGAGGATTTATAATTCTTTTTGGAGGCTCTACTTTTCAGCAGCTAAGAAGAGTACAGGGAAAAACCTTTTCCTTTGTCTATTGACTATCAAATGCCTTCAACTCAAAATAATTTTTATGCCAGTGTCGCATCCCTTAACCACTTTGTTTAGGTGTGCTTTCTTTTCCTAGTTCTTAGTGTCTAACGTGTAACAGATACTACCAGTTTAATTGTTTTTGATTTATTTTGAGCAATTCAGAGAGAGAGAGACAGGGAGAGAGTGTGGTCGTGTGCACGCGCACATGTGTGCGTGCATTAGTATAGTTGTGAAATGATTAGAGTTGTGGGGAAATTAGTGGGCACCTAGCAAAAAATAATGAATTTTTAATTTTTTTTTAGCCAACAAAGTGGGTACAGGGAGCACATTGATATGTTTTGAAGAGTAGAAGTCACCTTTTTATTTTTTGGATGAAGCCTCTGACAGTATTTACTGGTTTCTTGAACTAAAGTTCTATCATTAGACCTTAGACATGAGGCAGTTCAGAGTGGTCCTGTTATGTTGCTACCCCTCCATCCTTAATGTATTTATAGTGACAGAATAAGTGGGATGATTGCAATTGAATATAGCATATGATCCCAAGGCAGAGCTTTTCAGTGAGGTCATTTAGAGTGATGATTTTCAGGACAAGTTGAATGATTACAAAAGATGGGAGTTTCATTTGTAACATTTTTGAAAGCGCCTGTACTTAATTTTATCATTTGTCAGATGAAATGAAAAAAAGCATTTCTTTCTTTGTTTTTGGCTGTCATTGTGCCCAAAGGGTATCATTTTATATGTGAGGAAAATATTTTTTTCTGAATTATTTGTTGAATATACTCTTAATCATAGTTAAGATATATAGAAAAAGAGATCTTTTAAAACTGTGAAGCTTATTCTTAAATGGCAAACATTTTAATTTTAACTATTTTGAGTACAAATTTATTTTTAAAAAGTTTTTAGTGTTTATAGTGAAAGAGTAGTATGAGTGTTACTAACCAGAAATTTTCTCAACAATTTACAGACTCAAGAATCTCTTGAACCCATCAAGAGCTATTGAGTTCTTTGTTCATACTTCTAGAGTCTCCAGATTAGTTGAGAATTTTGAATTTTTATTTTATTTTTTAATATTTTAAAAATATTTTATTTATTTATATATTTGACAGAGAGAAACACAGTGAGAGAGGGAACACAAGCAGGGAGAGAGAGGGAGAAGCAGGCTCCCCACCGAGCAGGGAGTCAGATGCAGGACTCGATCTTGGGACTCCGGGATCATGACCTGAGCTGAAGGCAGACGCCTAACAACTGAGCCACCCAGGCACCCTGATTTTGAATTTTTAAATCTCGTGTTTGTATTTGTTAATCTACCTTGATTTTCAGATTTTTAGTTCTCACTACTTACAAATGAACCCTTTCTTCTACTTTCTATTATACTTTAATATTTCTGTTGTGCATTGAAACCCCCAAAAATGTTTATTTGAATTGTGTCGACAATAAGAATAAATAGGTATGAAGTGAGTGCATTGGGTACTCTCTTTCATGAGAGAAGTGTGTGTGTTTCATTTTGTTGTTGGGTGTTGATAATGTCATTTGTCCAGAGACTGTTATTGCGTATTTCCTGGAGCAGATATCTTTCATTAGAATTCTTTGATAAAACTCTTGTTGCTTTGGTGCATGTTAATATTGTTGAGTTTTTGAATAATATCGGGTAGTATGATTATATATATATTTTAAATAGTGCTTATTTTATTATATAATTATAAAAATTATTAATAAATTTAAAAATATTTTTAAATTAAAGGCTGAAAAACAGTCAGCTAAACTACAGGCTGAACGCTTGGAAAAAGAACTACAATCAAGCACTGAACAAAATACTCTCTTAATCAGTAAATTGCATAAAGCTGAGCGGGAAATAAATACGTTGACCAGCAAAGTAAGTCATCTTAATTTTTCTACTTTATTTTTTAGAATGCTTGATACTGCATAATGACAAAGAAATTTTGTATTCAAATCGTATACTTCTCTATGTTGAAATATTTTTTTATCCTATCATTCTGCCTTCCAAACACAGTAAAATCTGACCAATTTTTACCTCTTTTACTGTGACTACTCTTGTCTAAGCCATGGTTTCTCAAGGTTCAGTTTTTATAGTAGCCTCCTGACTCTACCTGTTCAGAGCTCTGCATGATCTGCCTGTGTAGTCTTTCCAGAGCCATCACCGTCCATCCTCCTGTTCACTTTGTTCTAGCCTTACTGGCCACCTTCTCACCCTTACTTTCTTCTGTCCTAGGGCCTTTGCACTTGCCTGCTGACATGATCTTTCCTTAGATCCATATAGTTTGCTTTCTTTCAGACGTTGCATTATTAGAGAGGCCTTCCTCGTCTTCACTTTGTAAAATACCGTCTTCCCTCTTCCTGCCTCACTGTCTGTCTTCTTTACCAGCTTTATTTTTCTTCATAGCTCTTAGTAGCATTTGATGTATTTATATTTGTTTATTTTTTGTCTCTTCTCTTCTCTCTTACCCTTTTCCTTCAACTAAATGTAGGCTTTAAGAACAGGGACATTGCTTTTATTGTTCCTTATACTTCCATCTCCTGGACCAGTGCCAACACACAACAGGCACTATAAATAGTCGTTAAATTAGTAAATTAATAATAGCAACATGGTCTGCATTTATGTTATTTTTATTTATATTTTTTAAAAAGATTTGTTTATTAGTGTGTATGGTGGGGGGGCGCAGAGGGAGAGAAAGAATCTCATGCAGACTCTCCATTGAGCATGAAGCCTGACATGCGGCTTGAGCCCAGGACCCTAAGATCATGATCTGAGCTGAAATCAAGAGCTGTCCACTTAACCGACCAAGTCATCTAGGTGCCCCTATGTTATTTTAAAAAGAATATATATGATGGTTTGCACATCTTTTATATACCAAGTTTTCTCAGGAACTTACAGTTTTTCCCCTCACATGCTCTATGTATAAGGAAATCAGATAACCAGAAATAGGAGAGCAGTGATAAAAGTATTTTGTAGAAAACTATAGTGGATAACAATATCAGCTCTGGAGTCAAGACAGACTGGAGTCAAATTCCATTTCTTTTCCTTACTAGCTGTATAACCTTGAGCAATTTACTTCTTTCCTGAAAATTTCAGTGTTTTTCTTTGTAATACAAGACTAATATATCCCTTATAGATTATGGCAAAATTAAATGCAATATTATTCATAAAGAAATTTACATAAGGTCTAGTAGATAATTACCCAAATATTAGCTATTATTAATGGTAGTACTTGGGGGCATCTTCAAGATCTTGGAAATAAGTTTGGTTTCTGAATCAGTGAAATCAGTTATTTTCCATCAGAGCAGAGCTTTGTAAAATTACCTTGAAAAACAAAATGGCTCCCAGACCAGAAAGAACTTATTGTAGCCTAGTAGAAATGAACTTACCTAAAGGAGTAATGTAGTTCTCATAAATTCCTTGGCCAAAGAATTACTTGAGAGAACTTAGGAGGCAGTGTTTATAACAGAGGGGGGAGAGAGGGTTTTAGTCAGTAGAATGTAAGTATTCTGTCCCACTGAAGAGATAATTCTTCCTGTGGGAAGGAATACATCAATCTGTTTTAAATGGTGGGCATGAAACTATCAATTCATTTCATTCCATTTGTTCTGATTGTATGGTCACCAAACAACTTTCTGTTATTTGACTTCCCATGTAATTTTGTCTACAGGGAGAAAGTGCACACTGGTCCTTCAGACCTAGAGTGTTCTATTTTCCATTATAGTTTTTTCTCACAGCTCTGATTTTATAAACTGAATTGAGAGTGGTGATTTCTTGTCCAAAAGGCCATAAGCTCTAATACTACATGTATTAGGTGCCATCCTTGGGTGATAGTCTACCCAGTTTTTTTCCGTGGTACACACATACTCTTTTATGTTCTCAGATTCTGGCTCTAGTGACATTTAAAATTTTTGTATGAGTTTTTATGCTTTATAGTTTACAAAGTGGTTTTGTAGCCAGTATCATTTAATTCATTAGACACTAGAAAGAATAAGTGAAAATTAGGCAAGAAGATTTTTAATTGTTGAAATACTTTAATTCAAGTGTCTTCTAGGCTAGCTGATAGGGCGAGACTAAGATGTATTTAGAAATTAAAAACTCATTTTGGAGGAGGTAATGAAGTACAATAGAAAAGTTGGTGGACTTTGAATCAGATAAATCTGTCTTTTGATCCTGACTTATCTCACTCATTACCTGTGTGACTTCTGATTTGCTTAACTTTTAAGTGGAAACAGTGCCTATCTCTTACAGGATTTTTCTTTTTCTTTCTTTCTTTTTTTTTTTTTAAAGATTTTATTTCTTTTGACAGAGAGAAACACAGCCAGAGAGGGAACACAGGCAGGGGCAGTGAGAGAGGGAGAAGCAGGCTTCCTGCCAAGCAGGGAGCCCAATGTGGGACTCGATCCCAGGACTCCGGGGTCATGTCCTGAGCCGAAGGCAGTCGCTTAACCAACTGAGCCACCCAGGCGCCCCTCTTACAGGATTCTTCTAAGATTAAAGATGGTATTAAAGATTGAATGCAATTAATAGTAGCGGCAATGATTTTACATTAGTGATATCCTTAAATGAGAAAATGATATACACAAAGAACATGGAACTTTGAACCCATTGACTATTTCCATTCTTCACTATATCAATAACTGTGTAGAACTTTGAGCAAGTTTCCTCATAGATGAAATGAAACATTGTTCTTGCTCATCCCTAGGAATTCATCCAGCCTAATTAAGATTGTATAAGTCATACTATAAAATGTATTATTAATTTATTTGCTTCCTGATTAACCTAAGTAGATTTTTTATAACCCAGATGTGTAGATTTTGAGAGAGATATATTGAGTTCCTACAACGATAGAGTATACAAAGAAATAGGGTATACAAAGAAGTAAATTCAGGAAGTCCTCCCATGCCTTTTTTCCAATTCTGGTATTGCTAAGAGTTGCCTAATTTTAAGGGCACAGTTGCATTTTTTGCATATAAATGGCATATTAAAAACCATCCTTCAGCTTTAGACAAACCAGGTTTTCATTTGGAATCATGCATGTAAAAAGATTTCATTGGAAAGATAAATTGTAAAATGATATTTCAAACATGATTGTCACAGTTTTCTTTGCAACTCGAAATTTTCATCAATATTTTGCAACTCTAGCAAATGGTTGTTTGCAATGCAAAGGAGCACCTGGGGCAATTTGTCTAAGTTATTAAAATTTTGTAAATTTTTAGCAAGTTTTTGAATAGAATTATGTCAGTGTGATTCAGTATCTTGGATTAAAAAGTATTACCAAAGATGGCCTGGAAATGGTGACCTTAAAGATACTGCACATTCAGTGAGATAAATTCTAGTTACCTCAGGAAGTGTCTGATGTTTAAAACTCCAATAAAATATGTAGTTTAAGGAAATCATCCCACACAGTTATCCTTATTAACTACATTAATGAGGTTATACCATCTCAGACCTTTGAAAAAGATCAGTATAAGTACTATCTCTGGAATGTGTCAAGAGCTTCTTCAGTAATACATTTTTTCAACTATATTTGTCTTTCTTGCTTACATATATTGTTTGCTTGTCTGTGTATATGTTTATGTGTAATTTAACAGATTCTGAACTCTTGTAAAATGCCTAATATTGCCATTTTTTTATGGTTCTTAAAGTTCTTAAAGTTAGTACTACCTAGTACTTTCTGGATACTTGGCTTCTGTTATGTCAAAAGCATAAAGCAAATTGGCAACATGGAGGCCCAAATGGAAAATATATTGTGGAAAAAAGCAAAAGGGAAACAGGATATCTTGGCCCAAGGGAGCTTCAGAAGACTCTGTGTCTCTTGAAATTATATGCAGCAGTTTAACCTCTAATATGTTTTATTTAGGATCTCTAGTTTTCCTAGGAATTTTAAGGCCTGATCTCAAAAAAGATGAAGGACCAGGGCTAGAGTCAGAAAGAAAATTTTATTGTGACTAGTTGAGATTTGATTCAGATTATAGAAAGTACTACTGTTTATCATAGCTTAGTAATACAATTCATATAAGTTTTTCATTTTTAATTCTTTTAATGTATTTGTAGCAAGTTAACAATTACTGTTAGTATAAGTGCATTCATTATTTTAGGATTATAGAAATGTGGCACTAAAGGAAAACTGAAACTCCTATAGATCTATAGATGAGTATAAATTCAAATGCAGCGAGGACAGATACTTTGAACATATACCACTAGTTTAATAATATAAGTAGGCTTGAAGTCAGACTGTACTTGTATGACTTCCTGTCTACTGTTCTTTCTGTTTCAATAATTATAGTTTAGCTAACAATATTTTCTCAGGGTGAAATGAATTAAGAAATAGGTTTTTATGTGTTTTGTAGTTCTTGTTGAGTGAATCAAGTTTTTGCAAAATAAGATGGCTATCATTTTCTACCTTATATTTAGAGAGGCTACAGTGTGGTTTGTTAATGAACTGTTATGTCATTCTTAACCTTTTACAGCTAGTATATAATAGCAGGTTATAATTTCATTTGTTATAGAAATTGGATTTTCATTAAGTTACATTTCTTCAAAATTTTAAAACATTTCTAGTTTTAATTCTGTCTGTCCATGAAATTATAATGTAGTAGAGCCCAATCCACAGAAAGTTTTAAGTTGTTAAAATAAATAAAATTTCTAAGCTGCTTTCATGTAGTTGAACAGTGCTCTGTGAGACTTGCTTTCAGAAATGTTTAAAACTGCAAATCTGGTGTCAGTACAATGTATTCATTTTATGTAGTGTCTTTTAAAAATACAAGTTTATTTGGAAGCAAAGCATGCATCTTAAATGTGGTTAGCAGTACAAAGGCAGCACAGTACTTGCTTTTCTGTTTTTCTTTAAGTGAGGATTTTGACCAGAACATTCCTTATAGTGTTCTTAAGACCTTTCATAGGTGGAGTGTCCTTTGGTAAAATAATTCTATTTCTCATCCATCCCCCTTTGGCTCTAGAAGCTTTTTCTCATTTGTTTCTAACTCCCATCTTTGGTTTTTATAGATTTCTATTGCACTGAAGTATATGATCCTCTACACTTCTGTTCCCACCATCTTACATTTTACATATTTGGCTTGTTGTTTGGTTTGTGGTTTTCTACTCTAATTTCCTAGTTTTATGTTAGTGTGTCAAAATTATCTAATTTTTATATCTGTATTGGTTAAATTCTCATTACAGGATTAACTGTAGGACAAACTTTAGAAGCACCTTACCAAAGGGAAACAGTATGGAAAATATTAGACGGTAGTGCAGAGAGCTGGAGGGATAAAGCTTTCTTGTTTGCTACTGTAACCTCAGCTCCTAAAACCATCCTGGGGCCCATAATAGGTACTCAGTAAATATATTTATCCAATGAATGAATACTGCTCATGAACTAGAATCATTCAGTTTTCAAAAGGGTTGTCTCAGAGAAAACTAAAAATGGTGTGTGATTGGTTAATCATATGGAAAATATTGAAAGCTATTTCCATTCACTCAGGGCTTTCAAGAATCAGATTTGGACAAAGTTTAAATTAGATTTATATGTTTTATACTCCTTCTTCCCACTGTCAACACACACACACACACACACACACACACACACACACACACACATTCAGTTGATTCTTCTTGCCCACTTTGTCAATCCTATGCCTCTTAATTGGTGTCTTTACCTTCAGTTTCTTAATCTTAATTTGCAATTAGAGTTAATTTTCTGAGGCAACGTTGGTTGTGTCACCTTCAATAGCTAACAGGATATGTAGCCCTTTTGTACAGCATATAAAGTTTATTCCCTGCCACTCCACAGATTTCATGCCTTCCTCTGCTCTAACACATTGCTCATTGTTTTCTTGCAAGCATACTGTGTGACGTTATGCCTTTATAACATTTTAGGTGCTTTTCCTTAAACCTAGAATGCCTTCTTGTCACCAGCACTCTTTGTTAAAGGGAGGATTCAGGTTTTTTTTCTCTGAAGATGAATCTGTCAATGACAGTTGGATTTTAGGTACTTGTAGTTAAGCCTTTTGAGGCAAGATTAAGCCAGGTGACCTCAGCCTGATATTTGTAATGAAATAACTCGGTTCTGTTAGGAAAAAGCTGTTTTCTTGGTACTAGATACTGTTCAAGGCCCTGAAGCACCTTCCCTCTTGGAAGGTACTTACACTGTGTACTTCAATACTAAAACATTTTCTCATTTCTACTGATGTTTTTGGGTAAGCAGTTAATGGCAAGAAAATGACCTATAGTAATTTCAATTTCTAATTATCAACAGGTAAAAGAACTTAAACATTCAAACAAACTAGAAATAACAGACATCAAACTGGAGGCAGCAAGAGCTAAGAGTGAGCTAGAAAGAGAAAGGAATAAGATTCAAAGTGAACTGGATGGTAATATATGATTTCCCATGCTTTTTACTATTATTTTTCCATACAAACCAATTATTAAAATAAATCGAACTGAATTTTTATTCAGTTTTATTCTCAGCCTAACTGAATTTTAATCTTAGAGCACTTACGGATTGTTTTTTTATTTATGTTGAATGTTCATTTTGTGATTATCTTTTTAAAAAATCAGTCTTATATTTATTTCAGTTATTTGATTAATACATAAATTAAGTGAAACTTTACGATGGGATTCCATACTTTCTGGGTTTATAGTTGTGAATCTATTTAGATCAGTAGTCCTAGACCATTTAAATGATGTAAGACCATGTAAGGAAGAGGGATGCTTGGGTGGCTTGGTCGGTTAAGCTTCTGCCTTCGGCTTAGGTCTTAATCCCAGAGTCCTGGGATCAAGTCCCACATTGGGCTCCTTGCTCAGTAGGGAGCCTGCTGCTTCTTCTGCCTGCCACTCCCCCTGCTTGTGTTCTCTCTCTCTCCCTGACAAATAAATAAATAAAAATCTTTAAAAAAAAAATGTAAGGAAGATGTGGATCCTAGACCCAATTTTTGTTTTGAGCCAATCATTTATTTTTAAGCTCCAGTGTAGTCTTAGAATGTCCTCCTCATCAAGATTCTTCAGAATCACATTATTTCTGATTTTTCTTAAAGGGTGTTTAACTAAGATACCTTTGGCCCATAACTGTCCTCAAGCTGGTCTTTAGTTGAACTGGCCTCTGTAGTTTCAGACAGAGCTTATGATGAATTAGTGTTTTCATTATTAATCTCTACTTGATGTTGATTCATGAATTTCTATAGAGTTAGGGAGTAACTTTACAAGGGACTTAAAAAGTTTGTGATCTAGTTATGCATTCTTTTTAAATTTTGTGTTCGGTATGAATTTGTTTTAGTTATTTCATCTGCAAAATACTTGCCATATCAATGTAAGGAAAATTTGTGAATTCATTGGATAAACTTAAAAGTTTCCAATTTGTATTTCTTTTTTTTAAGATTTTATTTATTTTTTTGAGATAGCAAGAGCATGAGCCAGGAGACAGAGGGAAAGGGAGAAACAGAATCCCCACTGAGCAGGGAACCTGATGTGGGGCTTGATCCCAAGACTCTGGGATCATGACCTGAGCCAAAGGCACCTGACCTAACCAACTGAACCACTCAGGTGCCCTTCTAATTTATATTTCTATCAGAAATCTAACAGTTCTGTTAGAATGATAGGTTTTGAAGGGTTCTATGATTTTATTCACTCTACTTCCAGCCAGCTTTATGATGATGCTGTCTGTGGGACTAAGGTTACAAAACCCTTTTAGAAGTGAAGTAAGTATTTATATCTTTTTGGATATCACCTGGGTTGATGCCCCCAGCTCTCAAGAGTCAAGTGAGTAAATGTATATAGTCTTTTATTAAAGTATATATGTATGCTAAATAAAATAGTGACAGAATAGTTAACTGAGTTTTATTCTGTTTCATTCTTACAAGATTGTAAAGATTTTTGAGAATACATATCCTGACTTAAATTCTACCAGTTTTATGGATGTCTTTTAGTTGTCTTACCAGTTTATGGATGCTTGGTGTTATGATTTTTCAGCTTAATATCATTGAATACAGCATAACTTTTTAATCCTAAAATATTAGGATTACAGTCAGACAATGAAATTCTCAAGTCAGCTGTCGAACACCACAAAGCTCTCCTGGTAGAAAAGGATCGTGAGTTAATACGTAAAGTACAAGTTGCCAAGGAAGAAGGTCATCAAAAACTTGTGGTATTACAAGATGAAAAGTAAGTACTTAATTACTTTATTTTGTGTTCAGTCTCCTTGCAAATGAAAACATTCTGCTGTCATAGCATCCTCATTATACTTCTTGTAACATAATTATCATCTGTTGTTTTAGGATACAACTTGAGAACAGATTAGCAGATTTAGAGAAAATGAAAGTGGAACATGATGTCTGGAGGCAATCTGAAAAGGATCAGTGTGAAGAGAAATTGCGGGCTTCACAGATGGCAGAAGAGTCGGCCAGAAGGGAACTTCAGAGTATTAGGTTATATATGCATATTTATGTTTTAAACTTCATTTTGAAATAATTTCAGAGCTAACAAAACATTGTAAAAGTCATACAGAGAGTTCCCACCTGATCTTCACCGCGATCTCTAAAGATTGACATCTTATATAACCATATTACAATAATCAAAGCTAAGATACTAACATTAATAAAATTAGGAAATAAATATTACTGTTATCAAACCTATAGACTTTATTCAAATTTTAATAATCGTCCTACTGATATCCTCCTTCTAGTCCAAGATTCAGTCCAGAATCATACATTGCCTTTACTTGAAGAGTGCCGACCCATTATTATTTTATAGATTGTACCTCGATTTGAGTTTGTCTTAAATTTTTTATGATTAAATTCAGGTTATATATTTTTAGCAAAAATAACACCAAAGTCAAAGTCATGTGTCCTCAGTGCATTTATTAAGAGGTATATTATTCCTTTACTGGTGATGTTCACTTTATTTGGTTAAGGTGGTGTTGGCCAGATTTTTCCAGTATAAAATGACTGTTTTTTTTTTTTTTCTTTGTGATATATAATTATCTTATGGGGAAATACTTTGAAACTATGTAAATTTTCTCGTCATACTTTCTCATCATACATTCTTTCACTTAGCACCCAGTGGCCAAATCTGAGACAGTTTGAGCAAAGAAATATTAAAAGAAAAGGTTATAATCAATAGGGTAAAATAAAAGTCTATTTGTCTAGATGATGTAATGTATAATATTTAGAAGGAAAGCTCTTTTCAGGAGTATTCCAAATAATAAAAGTAGAAAGAATGATGGAAATAGAGAAAGATCATTTGGCAGATTCTAGAGTAGAAATGATAGGCATGATGAGGAAAATTTTCAAAGGTTTTAAGCATCTCTGGAGATAATCATAATTTTTCCTCTCTTACACTATTAACACTGTGTGTTAATGGGTTTCTTAATCTTGAACCAACCTCAACTTCTGGAATATTTATCTCTTTATTCTATAGAAAACAGTCTGTTAAAGCTGTCTCTGTTGGATCATCTGTGTTTTCATAAGAAATTATTTCATCTTGGTTTTCAAATTTGTCTGCATGGAGGTTTGCAGAATAGTTTTTATTTTTCAGTTTGTTCTGTTTCAATGCTTACTTTCCCTGGGCCATTTCTTATTTATATATGTGCTTTCTTCCTCTCTTTGTTAATCTAGTCAGCTAGTGCTTTGTTGATTTTATTCTTTTTACTGTGATAAAATGCACATATTAAAATTCACTGTTTTAATCATTTTAAGCATACAGTTCAGTATTTTTTTTAAACTAGGAATTAGATTTATGGGGTCAGCTATTTTTCTGTTTGCCACCTCATTAATTTCTGCTTTCTGTGTTTTTCTGCCATTAAAAAGTTTTTATAGTTTTATTAGTGTTTAATGTACATAAAATAAAATTTACCCATTTAAATAATGTGCAGCTTGATACCTTTTGGAAATTGTATAAAGTTTTGTAATCATCACCACAGTAAAAGCAAAGAAGAATTCTTTTACCCTCCAAATTTCCCGTGTCTCTTTGCAGTTGACCTCTCTCCTCTTATCCCCAGCCTTAGGCACCTCCCGATTTATCCATGTTGTTGCATATACCCATAGTTCATTCCTTTCTATTGCTGATTAATATTCCATTGAATGGATGTAACATGATTTATTTATTCATTTTCCTTTTGTTAGACAGATATTTGGATTGTTACTAGTTTGGGGCTAGTGTTTAATGTTGCTATGAACATTCATGTGTAAATCTTTGGGCATACATTTTTATTTCTCTTGGTTAAATATCTAGGAATGACACTGCTGAGTGATGACATATAGCAGTACTGTTTTGTAACATATATAGAAACTATTTTACAAAGTGATTATACAGTTTTTCTTCCTGAAGCAATGTATGAGAATTCCCCTATGACATTTCCATTTGATTCACACATCTTGACTGACACTTGTTATTGTCAGTCTTTTTAACTTAACTCTAGGAGATGTGTAGTAATATATCATTGTCATTTTCATTTGATTTTCCCCAGTGGCTAATGATGTTTAGCATCTTGTAATATGGCTTTTTTGAAGTATTCGTCCAAATATTTTGCCCATTTTTAAAATTGGGAAGTTATTTTCATATTGAGTTGTGACAGCGTTTTATTTTGCATACAAGCCCTTTGTCAGGTATACATTTCACAGGTATGTTCTAAGTCTGTGGATTGCTTTATCTTAATTGTGTCTATTGAAAGCAAAATTTATTTCAATGAAGTTCATTTTATCACTTTTTTAGTTTGTGTTGTTTTTTTTTTAACTTAAAAAAAAAAAACTTATTTAAATGATCTTTATGCTCCACATGGGATTTGAACTCATGACCCTAAGGTCAAGTCACATGCTGTGTGGCCTGAGCCCTCTAGGCATGCTCTATGGACTGAGCCTTTTTGTGTGTTCTGTTTAAAAAAGCTTTGTTTTATCACAAGGCTTCTGTTTTGTTTTCTTCTAAAAAATTAGTATTTTGTTTCTTACACTTAGGTTTTATTCATGTTAATTTCTGTGTAGTGTGAGGTGATGGTAGACATTCATTTTTTATTTCCATATAGATATCCAGTTGTTCTAGCATTGTTTGTTGAAGGCTGTGTTTTCCTCCACTGAATTATTTTGGTTCCTTTGTTGAAAATCAGTTGACCATTTAAATGTGTCTGTTTCTGGAGTCCATCCTATTGCATTGATCTGTTTGTCTGTCTTCACATGAATATCACACTGCCTTGACCACTGTGGCTTTATAGTAGGTTTGATGCAGGTAGAGCAAGTCCTCCACCTTGTTCTTTCTTGTAAAGATTGTTTTGGCTTTTCTAGGTCCTTTGCCTTTCCACGAAAATTTTTAAATCAGCCTGCCACCTTTTTCAAAAAGGCTTATTAGGGTTTTGATTGGAATTGCAGTGAATCTGTAGCTCAGTTTAAGAAGAGTTGCCATCTCAGCAATATTGAGCCTATCCAATCCATGAATATGGCATGTCTCTTCTTTAATTAGATCATCTTTAATTTCTATCATCAGAGTTTTATAGTTTTATTGAATATCTCATGCCTATCTTATGTTACATTTTATTCCTCAGCATTTTTATGTGATTATAATTGGGAGTGGTTTTAAAAATTTCACTTTCTGTTTATTGCTGGCACGTGGAAATACAGTTAGTGGACTTTTTTTTTTTTTTAAGATTGCATTTATTTATTTGACAGAGAGAAACACAGCTAGAGAGGGAACACAAGCAGTGGGAGTGAGAGAGGGAGAAGCAGGCTTCCTGCCGAGCAGGGAACCTGATGCAGGGCTCGATCCCAGGACTCTAGGATCATGACCTGAGCCAAAGGCAGACGCTTAACAACTGAGCCACCCAGATGCCCCAGTTGGTGGACTTTTATGTAATGGTCTTGAATGCGATGACCTTACTAAAGTCATGTATTTTCTACTAGCTGCTTTGTAGATTTTAAGTTTTCTAAGATCATGTTTTATACCTTATGCTTTCTTTTAATTTATTTTGTTTATTTTTTGTTTGAGTTTGGAATTTAACTCAGCAAGTTTTTGTTCTTCATTTTTATTGGTAAAGTTTCTAGTATGAGATTTTTCTTATCCTGTTTTAAGTATATTAAGTATGTTCTGTAGTGTTTTAATTATTGTCTTTTAGGATTCTCCAATTTCAGTTAACATTTTCCTTTTCACCCAAGAATAATAGATGTATTTACTAGAAGGTGTAGTTGTTTAATAAGAGATGAAATTAATAGTTTGCTGGAACTGTCATAATAAATAAAGTACCACAGTCAAGAGCGTTTAAACAATAGAAATTTATTTTCTGATAGTTCTGGACACTAGAAGTTTGAGATCTCAAGGTGTTGGTCAGATTTGGTTTCTCCTGAGTCCTCTTTTGTCATTGGTTTATAGATAGTTACTTTCTTGCTCTGTCCCCATACTGCCTTTCCTCTGTGTGCCTGTGTCTCTAGTACCTTTCCCTCTTCTTATGAGGATACCAATCATACGGATTAAGACTCACCCAGATAGCTTTATTTAACCTTAGTTACCTCTTTAAAGGTCCTGTCTCCAAATGCAATAAACATTCTAAAGGACTGTGGTTGAGATGTCAACATACAAATTTTGGGGAGACACAGGTCAGTCCATAAGAGAAGGTTTTTGAATTTCCAAGTGGGAGGCCTTCTTAATTTATAATTTTATTGCATTGTAATCAGAAAGCATTGTTCCTATTATTTCTAATTTATGGGATGCACTGATTCTTTGTGTGTGTGACATAATATATTAAGGCCAGGTATAAGATTAAGCAAGTGAGACACCTAGGGTAAAAAAATAAGGAGACACTCTTCTGTGTCAACACTGAATATGCTCTAAAGTGACCTTTAAATTCCAGTATAGTTAACGTACAATGTTCTATTAATCTCATTACTCAGGAAAAAATTACTTCAGGCAGAGATATATGTATTTACTCAATATACTCATGTCAGTCTTTATGAACAATTAAATTTAAATGTTGGCTGTTACAAGTCTAGAATCATAAATCTGTAATGGATTTGGAGAGCCAATTTTGTTCTGTTCTTCACTTTTAGAGGAGTGCATTTTTTTTAAAACTGTTCTAGACAGGTAAAGTTTTTTTGGTTTATTTTATTTCTCCTTGACAGTATCTAGAAAGGAGAGAGATGTGCTCCCCAGAAAAACCCCACTCTAATATTTTATTTCATTATGGTTCCATGGTTTAGCTAGTTAGGATCTTTTCTGTGAGAATTTAAGCCTATTTCTCCTGGCTTGGCTTCTGTTGACAGAGTGATAGATGTCAAGCAAACTGTTGTTACTTGGATACAATAATGAACATAGCCCTTAGGGTCTTTGTTTGTTTTGGATATATATATATATTATATATATAATATATAATGGATGGATATATATATATATAAAATAACATTCTTTTCTTTAACAGAAATCACTTTCTATTCCATTGGTCACACTGATAATTTTTTTAAATTTCTCTTTAGTTTCTCCAGATCATTTATAATGTATAATTGACCCCAACTTATTTTAAAAGGACACAGTAACTAAAATAAAATATAGCAGAAGGAGTAATTTACAAAATTTATATGACTTTTTTTTTTTAAGATTTTATTTATTTGACATAGCACAAGCAGGGGGAGCAGCAAGCAGAAGGAGAGGGAGAAACAGGCTCCCCAAGGACAGGGAGCCTGATATAGGGCTGGATCCCAGGACTCTGGGATCATGACCTGAGCTGAGGGCAGTCGGTTAACCAACTGAGCTACCCAGGCAACCCTATATCACTTTTTTTTTTTTTTAAATGGTCTGTAATTGTGTTTTTCTCATGGCAGATCTGATTTTCTGATTTATAAGTCTAGCTACATAAACCAAATCTATTTTGGTCATTCATTAAAATACAATTGTAAGCTTGTCTTAGAATTTATAATACATCAGCAAGAGACTACCTATAGAGAAAAAGGTCTTGCTTAAGGAGCTGAAAAGTCTAAATCATATAAACCAGAAGTATCCATTTATTTACAAAAAGCAAATTATCTGTGATAAGTAGGATTAATTACTGCTTTGGCAGATGCTTTAAATTATTAATTATATACCTAGTCTCCTGTCCTCATTTAAGTGGTTTCTTCACAAGACTGAATAACAAAATTATTATTCTAATAGCATTCTGTATTTCAGAGACTGTTTCACTCCACAGTGAGTTTATAAAATTCATAGTTAACCTGTTTATTAAAAATATGGAAAAATTATTTAAAATTTTAAAATATTTTAAAAAGGATTTTATTTATTTTTAAAGATTTTATTTATCTATTTAAGAGAGAACATGAGAGAGAGAGAGAGAGAGAAAGAGAAAGCACCAGCAGCATGGAGGAGCAGAGGGAGGAGAAACAGGCTCTCAAATACAGGCCTTTATCATGGGCCCCTGGGATCACAACCTGAGCTGAAGGCAGATGCTTAATCAACTGAGCCACCTACACATCCCTTGAAAAGGATTTTAAGTAAGAAACTATTACAGTCAACTTTTGGTTATGATAGTAATGCAATTCCAGCTAACTTAAGTGAAGAAAGGGTCTTTTTGGCAGACATAAATTGTGGAAAGAACAGGGATTATGCTGGTCTAATAGACATCTGGATCCAGAAACCTTCTTCCCTCCTTTCATCTCACTCCTCTCTTCTAACTCTTATGTCTTTCTTTCTTACTGCTTTTTCTGTGAAGCCAAGACTTTATTTTTGAGATTGAAAGTGATAGGATTCTTACTTGATGTAAGTCAGAAAAATCTAGAAAGAAGTTGGGCCTGGTTCACATGCCTATCCCCGGGTCCATCATTATGGTCAGGGGAGTAGTGCACTCTCACTCAGCCTAGGTTTACTGCCTATTTTAGCATGGTGGGGGTTGGGGGAAGTACAGTTTGTTATCAGAAGTGAAGAGGAGGTATGTTTGGGAGATGGCAGCAATTACCAGCTCAAGGAAAGGGAACTTGATCATTTAAATTAATCCTGCAGTGAATCCCTTATTTTTTGCATTGCTTAAAGCCAGAGCTCTTTTTTTCCGTTTGTGGCGTTCTGATTTTTTTCAGAAACATTGAAAAAAAATATATCTGTTACTTAATATGCCTCCTTTCTATTTATATTTCATCTTTAGATGAATTATCTGTTGTGTATCATATTGGGCAGGAAGGGACTTATATTTGGCCAGTTGGACAAGCTCTGTTCCAGAATTTGAACTACAAAGTAAATGATAAAAGAATATGTGGCAGCATTTGAAGAACAGACAGTTCTTTGGTATGTCCTTGCTGTTGTGATTCTGGTCAATTATTTTAGCCTAGTTCTGGTTCTCTAGTTTCCTGTTGATTCAGTGAGTCTCATACCTTCCCAGGAAAGTCTCTTCTTGCTAATAATGGCCAGAGTCAGAACTCGGTTGCCTGATACAGTATTACTAGTCATGTAGAACTATTTAAATCTGATTTTAAATTAATAAACATTTAAAAAATTAAAATTTTAGTTCTTCAGTTGCACTATTTAAAATTTGTACTATTTGAAATAGGTTCCTGTAACTAGCTAGTGGCTATCCTATTGGGTGGTATAAATTATAGAACATTTCCATCATTAAAAAAAAAACTTATTACATAGTACCATTGGACTGTAAATTCCCTAAGGATAGGGATTCTGTTTTTGTTATACCTTGGTTTATCTCTAACATTTAAGACTAAGCTTAGCATTTGTAGGCAGTCAGTAAATATTTGTTGAATGTTGAAATGACACATGAGCTGCGGGCCACAGAAAACCTAGGCAATAATCATCATAATTAGCTACCAGTACTTTGAAGAGAACTTAGAATGACTCCATCTCACTGTTACTCCTATTGTTTGTGTTTAAACTTTTCTATACTTCCATTCTCTGTTGTACCTTGGCCCTTCGGTCTACCAACTATTTCTCCTTCCATTATTTCCATAATTACTTTAAAAATATAAAGTACTTGATCTCGTAGATTCTCATTTGGCAGCTTATTCATCCTTCATCTTTTGGTTTCTCCTCATGGCTGACCCATTAAACCTCTTTTCAACAATTTTTGCTGTAATCTCTGAAATCTCTGTTCCATTACTAATAATTTTTTTTTTTTTGCAGTCTCCACATTTTTAAAAAATATACTCTCACTAAAACCTGACCTTGTCCTGGCAACCTTTTAAGTGGAATTACTCTTCCTTCCTCTTCCCTGCACCTAGGGACCAAGAACGAAATCTGTGTTTATGAGCCTCACTTTTGCTTCTAGACAATTGTTTGACAAACTTGGGTTAAAATAGTTTTGCTTTTGATACTCATTGCATTCATCTTATTCCTCTTTTCTTCTCTGTCAGTGACTAACCTCTTGATGTTCCACAGTAGTCGCTGAAGACCTTGACTTCTGGCTCATCTTGTTTTTATTTTCTATCCTTTGTCATTGTTCTTCATGACTGCACCTTTCATGTTATTGACCCATCTAACACCTTAGCCGTGTAGTTTATCTTCTCTCTGGTATTCTTTATCTTTATTCCATTTTAGCAGGCTCTACACTTAGCCATTTCTTGGACTTTGTCATCTCTTAGAACTGATCATTTCAAAGACATAGTTTTTTTTCTTTTATCTACTTCAGTCTCACTGAAGACACAGCAGTTTGATATTCAAATTGATATTGAAACTAGTTCTTGTACTTTTTTTCTTCGTCTAGTCTGTTAGCCTGACTCCCTTTCTTCCCATTCAGTTTGGATTCTATTTGTCCACTACTCAACTGTGCTCTTACTTGTACCTGAGAAAAAGCTCCTGGATGTGAATTCTCTCAACCTCTCCCTGAGAATTTCTGTATCCTCACTATTCTCTCCTCCCTTTATATTTTAATGAAGATAACCATTCTCACTTTGCTTTTCAAGAGTTCTGAATTCCATCCCTTTTGTTTCCTCCAGAGTCTTACTTCATTGATTATTTTCTTCATCTGTGTCTAATTTCCAAGGTCCAGCTCAAATTGCATTTGTTTTATGTAGTCTTTACTGATACTGATAGTCTTTTTCTCCCCCCTCCCTCAGAGAGAGAGGGAGAGAGAGAGGGAAAGAGGAGTGGGGGAGAGGGAGAGATAATCTTAAGCAGGCTCCACGGCGGTGTGGAGCCTGACACAGGGCTCAGTCTCAACAATCCTGAGATCATGACCTGAGCTGAAATCAAGAGTCAAAGGGTTAACCAACCAACTGAACTACCCAGATGCCCTGCCTTTACTGATATCCTAATGAAAGTTAGTTAATTGCACTTTCTTCTGTACTTTTTATTATATATTAAGATGTGCTTCCTTTTGATTTGTTGAATACCTTAAGTATTCAAAACCTTCTCATCCAAAGAGATACTATTACTTTGTTCCTTTCAAATAATTTGTTCTGAACTCTTTTGTTACTGAGATTAAGACCACTGAATTTATTCCTAAACCCTAATTAGCTCTATTAATTTTTATTTATGTTAAATTCCATTATCCCTTATAATCCTAACTGTAATGGTCTCAAATCATGGACTAATTTTCTTTTTAAAAACCCATCTTACAGTTGCAGATTCTGACCCTGCACTGCTTTAGTGAGATGAACTGAAGAAAACTTGGTATGTCATCTTTTATAGTCTACCATAATGGTGTTCTTAACTCCTTTCATATTTTAATGGAAGTGAGGTACTATTTATCATTGGTTTCTTTGCCTTCAGTTTTTATTTGTAGGGCATTGTTTCCCTTCTTATCTATATAACTTATTTAGAAAAAAATTAAGGCATACTGCTTTCTGAACAGGTTTTTGTCTCCTATTGATTTACCAGGTATATCCAAAATCTTGACCAGAGCTAAGATTTATTGGGGCCTAACTTTCTAACTCTGGACCTGAACTGGGACCCACAGTGTTTTCTCCTCTCTTTCTATCATCATGATTTTGTAGAAAGAAATCTTTATTAACTCCATAATCTAAAAGCACCAAGTTACTAACATCCATAAACATTTAAGGGTGAAATGCATGGAAAGTTTGAGAGAGTAATAATAGAGTTGGAATTATGAAATAAGAGCATGACTGGTACTTTTAAAGGAGCAAAGTAAGAGGAAGACTGTCCCTTTTCCTTTAGAACCATTGTTTCTAGCATTTGTATATATATCTCAGGAAGCATTGGCTCTTTTGTTTCTGCCATGTCATATTATCCAGTCAGCTTTAAATGTCTAACCCAGGATTTGGATTGATTCATTCAGTTCATCTATAGATACTTATTGACTACTTATCAGTGTTTAAAACAAGCCCTGGGGGCTCCCGATTGGCTCAGTCCTTAAGCATCTGCCTTCAGCTCAGGTCATGATCCCAGAGTCCAGCATTGGGCTCCCTGCTCGGTGGAGATGCTGTGTTTCTCTCTGTCAAATAAATACATACAAAATAAATATAAATATAAATAAATGAATGCCCTAGGCTCTTGAGACTGTTGTGTTTCCAATAAGCAATTTGATTGATAAGACATGCTAATAATGCCAAATGACCTGTATTTCTGATAAGTGTTCAAAGAATTTTGAGAAGGAAGTAGTTGAGGGCATATCCTATTGCATATTGGCATATCCTGTTAGTTTTAAGTCTTAATCTCAGGTTAGTCATTTGGTTACCAGAGATCCTCTGGATTAAGGTTCTGGCTGAAAATGTATCATTCCTTTTGAAAAGGACACACATTGTGTAAATGTTCCTCAGGCATGAAAGCTCATAATATATAAAATACACTATGGTGTCTTGTCACTCGATAGTTTTCTTGTAAATTTTGAACTTAAAATCACTAAAATTGATGCATAATGAAATGGGAGAGGAACACTTACTTGTGTTAGAAGACCTGAGTCCTATCTTCATTTGACTCCTTGGTAGCCAGTATGATTTTGGGTCTGAGCCTCAATCTCTTTATCTATAAAATTGAACTGACCCTGCTTAACTTTCATAGAATTATTGTGAGAAATTACCCCCAGCCTTGGGGCAACTGGGTGGCTCAGTTGGTTAAACATTTACCTTTAGCTCAGGTCATGACCTTGGGATCCTGGACTGAGCCTCCATGCTCAGAGGGGAATCAGCTTCTCCCTCTCCCTCTGTGCTCTCTCTCTCTCTTTTGCTGCTCTCTCTCAAATAAATAAAAATTTTAAAAAATGACCAGCCTTAGGGCGCCTGGGTGGCTCAGTTGGTTAAGCAACTGCCTTCGGTTCAGGTCATGATCCCAGAGATCCGGGATCGAGTCCCACATCCGGCTCCCTGCTTCCTGGGAAGCCTGCTTCTCCCTCTCTCATTCCCCTTGCTTGTGTTCCCTCTCTGGCTATATTTCTCTCTGTCAAAGAAATAAATAAAATCTTAAAAAAAAAAAAATGACCAGCCTTAATTAAATGCCTGTTTTACTGTAGATATCAGAGGGAGCATTAAAGATACATTGAGGCACTCCATAACCTAGGAGGGAGCAAGTGAGGTAGCAGCGTATCCAAAAGCTATGAAATACTGTATGGTGATAAAGGTGGCTTGTCCCACACTGGATGACTTTCTGAGGCCTTAGCGACACGTGGTTCACCCTTCCACCAAAGGCTATAGGTTCAGGTTGTTCCCTATGTTTATCAAAATCCTACTCGTCAGATTTATATCTCCATGTAAACAGTCTCTCGTCTTCTTAGATATACTTGATTTCTCATCTTCTCTATGCCAGTAGTTTGTAGATTTTTCCATAGCAAAAGCAGAAATTTGTTACATCTTAGTTATATGTGAACATACAACTGCTTGAAGTCAAATCTTTATCATTTTATCTGCCACTTTGCAAGCACGATATCTGGTGTTAATATGGGTACCCCAAAATGATTATCTAATTCATTGAAATATATGAACTATGAATTCTTAATAACATTTTTGTTGGGTTGTGATACTTAGGTTAAAACTTCAACAACAAATTGTGAATATTGAAAATGCAGAGAAAGAAAAACATGAAAATTCTGACCTGAAACAGGTATGATTTTAGCAAACATTTTGCTTTTATTTCTTTAAGTGCTTCTTTAAATCTATATTTTGAGTGTGTGTATTCTTATTTTTTTTATTGAAGTCTAATTAACATACAGTGTTATATTAGTTTGAGGTGTACAATATAATCATTCAACAATTCCTTACATTACTCAGTGCTCATCATGATAAGTATACCCTTTCTCCACCTCCCACCTCCCCCATTACGGTAACTATACTCTTATCCCCTTTATTTCACCCATCTCTCTCTGGCAATCACCAGTTTGTTCTCTGTATTGAAGGGTCTGTTTTTTTGCCTTTTTTTCCTTCATTTTGTTTTATTTCTTAAATTCCACATATGAGTGAAGTCATATGGTATTTGTCTTTGTGTGACATTATACCTCCTACAGCCATCCATGTTTTTGCAAATGGCAAGATTTTATTCTTTTTTAGGGTTGAGTAATTCCATTGTATGTATAAACTCCCTCTTCTGTATCAGTTAATCCGTGGATGGACACTTAGGTTGTGTGTGTGTGTGTGTGTGTGTGTGTGAGTGTGTGTGTGTGTGTGTGTGTGTGTGTGTGTGTTTTGAATATTAGAATTTCACATATCAGTGTTCTGAAATATAATCATTACAATTGATAATGTATTGATGAGGTTGACAAAGATAGAATGTTTAAACTTCTTTAAGCTCTAGTTAGTAAGATGCTTTTCCTAATGCTGTTTTTCTCAAGGTCTTTATATGCTGTGACCCACAATGAATTTTTTTAATTATAGCTTAAAGAAGTATTTTAATATTCTGATTTTAAAAATTAATTAGAATGATCATCTAGGTTTTAACTTCCCTATAGCATTGACTTACAACTTTTTATTTCTTACTCCATGAGCTGCATCTTACTTTATCCCTATGAAATGTGAATGTGAGGGTTATATTTGGGGAAGGAAATTTATATTTAATTAAAGTTATATGGGTTTAAGAAAAAGTTATATAGACAAAATATGGAAGTGTTCTTTATTCTGTTTTCTTTTTTGTTTGAAGTTATGAAGTAGTGAAGATTCCATTTTTAGGATTTATGCTTGCAAGCTAGCTGGCATTGCTTTGCATATGCAATTGTGGTTTCTAAGTCTCAAATAGGAGGACATAATGTTTAATACTCTAGAGAAGTTATTTAGACCATGGGCATTGGGCTTTCTGTCATTTATTAGATAATGGGAGATAATTAAGCTCCTTGAAAGTTGCTTATTCAGTCAACTGTAATATAGATTTAATATTTACAACTCCATTTAAAAATAAAGACTGAGTAGTTCTTCATGGGAGACCTTTATTTCTGAAGTACAAATCTGAGACATACCATTTTACTTTATTCTGACAGTTGCTCTTCAGACATACGCAGTCCTGTCTTACTTGGTTTGCTGCTATTAGGAAATACTGGAATTATTTTGCATTTATTTAATTTATTGAGTAATTAATCTGGTTTCTTTCGACTCTTGAGTCTCATAGTGGGTTCTTTTGGTCCTGTGTCTCTTGATTTTCTCCTTCCAATTTTTCTCAGAGAATGGCTAAGAGGGTAAGACAAGGTGAAAGAAAAAGAGTATTTGCTGGGGCACCTGGGTGGTTCAATCAAATGCTCAAACATTTGCCTTTGGCTCAGGTCATGATCCAAGGGTCTTGAGATTGAGCCCCACATCAGGCTCCTTGCTCAGCTGGGAAACTGCTTCTGCTTTCCCGTTCCCTCCTTTCCCCCCAACTTGTGTGTGTGTGTGTCTGTGTGTGCGTGCTCTCTCTCTTTCTCTCTCCCTCTCTCTCAACAAATGAATAAAATCTTTTAAAAAATTAGGAAATGAGTATTTAATTAATTGGTAAAATGTCTTACGGAGGATGTAGGTATAACTGTTCCAAGTGAAGATTATTCGGATGTAACTTAAAAGCCTGATGGGGCGCCTGGGTGGCTCAGTGGTTAAGCCTCTGCCTTCAGTTCAGGTCATGATCCCGGAGTCCTGGGATCGAGCCCTGTATAGGGCTGCCTGCTCGACAGGAAGCTGCTTCTCCCTCTCTCCTGCTGCTTATGTTCCCCCTCTCTGGCTGTGTTTCTCTCTGTCAGATAAATAAAATCTTAAAAAAAAAAAAAAGCCTGTTAATTTGTGGCTAGATAATTAGCTGCTTTTCATGAGGAAAAAAATACTCCCAGATAAAGGTAAATTAGCATGGAGAAAAAATCTGGCATTTCATGGTTTGACAAATGGTTCTAGGGGCCAAGGAGTCTCTGCCGTTCATTAAATTTTTTAGAATATCTTCCTTCTACCCAATACTGGATGTATGGAATGTTTTGGAATTACTTAAAAACAATGTATACAGAAGTACCCTTCTGTATTTATGATTCCTAATTAAAATGTAGAACTCCTGGAAAGGTTGCTGATCATAAGGTATATGGAAATGGGAGAATAGATTACCTTAGCAGCTATCCCAGCTGATGTGCTTTTAAAATCTGTTCTTTCCTAGGAGGCTATAGAAAGGAGCCTGATGGGGGGCTTGATCCCAGAACCCTGAAATCATGACCTGAGCCACAGGCAGACACTTAACAACTGAGCCACCCAGGCGCCCCCTCTGCCCTCCTTCTTAAAACCCTTTCCCTACTCCCAGTACCTCTTCCAACCTGCTTATTTTGGGAAGAAGAAGAGAGGACTTAGTAGCAGACTAAGGAATCTGGTTCTTTTTTTTTTTTTTTTTTTTTTTTATAAAATATTTTATTTATTTATTTGACAGAGAGAAACACAGCTAGAGAGGGAACACAAGCAGAGGGACTTAGAGAGGGAGAAGCAGGCTTCCCGCAGAGCAGGAAGCCCGATGTGGGGCTCGATCCCGGAGCTCCAGGATCATGACCTGAGCCGAAGGCAGTCGCCCAAACAACTGAGCCACCCAGGCGCCCCACGGAATCTGGTTCTTGATTAGGAAATGGTCATATATATTGGATCCTAATGCTACTGCTGTTTATTATTTAAATTCAGAGTGTCCTAAAAGACACATGAGTTGGGTGGGGCATTTGAGAAGAAAGATGCTTACTGTCCTCTGCCTTTCTCATACAGTATTACATATGCAGCCTTACATTTCTCTTCTTTTCTTTTAAGCAAATCAGTAGTTTGCAGATCCAGGTGACCTCGCTTGCACAGTCAGAGAATGAGTTGCTGAATTCAAACCAAATGCTGAAGGAAATGGTGGAGAGGTTAAAACAAGAATGCCGAAATTTAAGAAGCCAAGCTGAAAAAGCACAACTGGAAGTTGAAAGGTAGAGTTTGCTCTTTTTTATGTACAGACTATTTCTTCTTTCTGCTATATTATATGTAGTTCTTTCAGTGATGATTCCAATGTTGAATGCATTTGGGGAACTAGTTAGAAATACCCTTTGGCAGTGTACAGTGGTATTAGGTAATGTACTTGCTATTTCTAGGGAATGAGCTTTTTGGACTCTTGAATTGTTTTTTAAAAAGGGGGGAGCGTTTAGGGCAGAAGATTTTTTAAAATTCTGCCTTACCACAATATTCTGAAAACCCTCAGAGAAACACTTCTTTATTCATTGAGTAAACCAATACATTAATACATTTTTTTACTGAATATCCAAATTATTCTTCAGAATGCCAGAGAACAGAAAAAAATTCTATGACTTGCAAAACTTTCTAAAATTAAACTGTAGTCTTTCGGATTTTTCTTTTGGAAAATTCATTTATTTGTTTATTTTTTGGCTTTGAAATTTGTTAGTAATAGTGTATAGTAAACTGGCAAGGACGTAATTTTGGTGATGTTCAGCATTATATTCTCTGGAAAATTTTGTTTAGTTATGATAGAAAGCTGATTTTTTGTATTTGCTTTGTCTTCATAACATGTTAGTATTTTTGTTTGAATTTTCTCTTTTGAAGGTTACTTTGCCACATAAAACTTTTTTTCTTCAGTTTCTCATTTCATATTTTAAGTCTTTGCATGGTTTCACACATGCAGATTTTAATAAAGCACGGTATATGTTCATAATGTGTTGTGACATTCCACAAGGTCCAAATTATTTTGCTTATATTTTGCAAAAAATAGAGATGTATATCTTGGAATCATCAGGTGTTTGATTAAAATGCACTTAAGTATTCTAATGATGGTATTGCTAGCAAATTTAAGTAATTGATCATTAGTTTCTGAATGTTACTCATAGGATTATGTATTAGAAAATAGCTGGATAAAGTGTTAGTATATGATCTTGGTCCCAGCTAAAACACACAAGATCTGATATCTCATTTTATAAATCTCATTTGTGCTGTCATATTATATGTAGTAGTGATACCAAAATTAGGCAAGGTATACAGAAGAACTTTAAATATGTAAGTTATCTTATCTCAAAATACCATTTATATGAGTTTTATTCTAGTTAGAAAACATACTACATTAAGATTTGATCCCTGGGTTGATTTTTAACTAGCTTTATTAGACCCAGGTTTTTTTTGTTTTGTTTTGTTTTGTTTTTAATGTTTCAGGTTTTTATTTAAATTCTACTTGGTTAACATATAGTGTAATATTCGTTTCAGGAGTTTAGTGATTTATCACTTAGATATAACACCCAGTGCTCATCACAAGTACCCTATTCTTAATACTCATCACCCATGCTATATCCAGTTTTTATTAGCATGGTTCAGAGCTGGTTATCAAGTGTTTGTCCTGCTGTTAACTAGGTATAAATCTTAAGCAGACTCCCTGTTGAGCAGAGAGCCCGACCTGGGGCTCTATCCCAGGACCCTGAGATCAGTACCTGAGCCATCCATAGCCAGACACTTAACCCACTAAACCACTCAGGCGCCCCCCAAGTGTAAGTCTTTTAAAAGCAAATTCGTTAATTACTTTCTAGGCTTCAGTTTCCTTATCTATAAAATGGAGATGGTAGAAGTACCTAACTTGAGGGGTTATTGTGAAGAATAAATGGCGTAGTACACACACTGTTGTAAGGGCAGTGTCTGGTTCACAGGAGGTATTCAGTAATGAGAGAATTAGCGAATATGTGGCCATGCAAGAGAACCTGCAGTTGGATACTTAACAATGTAGTGAAGCAGGTAGCGAGTTTGATTATACTTGGGATAATATCTTTTTAATCTTAAGAGTTAACTTCCCTGTTTTGCATACATTCTTTTGACAGGACTTTGGAAGAGAAACAGATACAGTGGTTGGAAGAAAAGCATAAGCTTCAGGAACGTATCACTGACAGAGAAGAAAAGTATAATCAAGCTAAAGAAAAACTGCAACGAGCTGCAGTTGCCCAGAAAAAGGCAAGTGGTTCTTATTAAAATGATTTCTGGAGAGAAAAACATAATTAACTGTTCTGGGAGAATAAAATGTAATTAAAACTGAGATTTTCGTGTATGTTCATTTGATATTTAAATATGATTATCAACCTTGCAGAGATAAATAGGGAAAATGCAAACTGCTCAACAGGTTTATTTCTAAATTTTTTGTTCCAAGTCAGTTTTTTGGAGCCAACAAGCATTTTCCCACAGTGGTTTTTCATTGATAAAGTTTCTAGACCAGCCCATATAAGTCTTAAATAACTCATCTGCACTTAAATTACAGTTTGATTGGGTCTGTTTCAATGGTATAACATTCTTTTTGTTGTTAAAATGCTTTTTTGTTTCCAACTCAGAAATGTAGGAGCAAGTATTACCTTGCCCCAGGAGGAGAAAGTAGGCCCTTCTGGCTTCTGAAACAGTCATAGTAGTTACCACAGCTATGATCTTTTTTAAGTTTCACCTTTGCGAGCATATTTGCTTCATAACCTAAAAACTTTGTTTTCTTGGAAATAGTTCAGAGCATCATGGAAATAATGTAATCAGATGATTCATCTAAATCAGTGGCTTACAACTTATTTTCTACTGCAGCAAACCCAAGAAATGCCGCATGGCCCCCTCAGTAACCATGACTCATGGTGTGGTGAATCAGCACTTTCAGCAAGATTTGGTGTATGGGTATGGAGGTGGAGGATGGGGAGTAGCATTAAAAAAAATTCATAATTGATATAATATGCCCCATTTCATAAGTTCCATTAGTAAGGCCAGTTGTTTTGGGGAGGTAAGAAGATCTGAGATGAGGGGAAGGCCCTTCTAGGCATAGGCACACAAATAAGGTCTATATGTTTATTCGAAAGGTTAGCTCTGTATTTGCATAAGAGAGGAGAACTGTTTTCATTTACATATTCTGAATTTGGAAATAAAAGACACAGTTCCTAGTCACCCATTTATGGTTATTGGAACTAACTGCCAAATGCATCCTGATAGCTAGAGTGACAACAGGAGAAGTCTGTAAGTCCTTGCTTCCCCACTTTCTTGATTTCTGAATATTGCTTTTTCTCTTCCGATAATACCGGAAGTAGTATAACATTGAGATTAGAAAATAGCATTTACTATCTGGGAATTTCACTCAGTGTTTTATGCAAATATAAATACTGTCTTTGTTTTTCCCAGTGTCTATCAGTTCTTTTTTTTCTGTCCGTATAAGTACTGAGTCCTTACAGGTATTGATGGGATTTTGGGGAAGTGTTCTATGGTTTGGGATGATCTTAGAAATTTTACTTATGACTTCTTGTACTGTTTGAAGCTGAGAAGCATCTAAAGGACAGGTTTTAGCCAAACATCAGTAGAAATTTTAAGAGTTGATTTTATCTTTCACAGAGAAAATGTTTATGTTAAGGTTTTAGAGGTGATTATTCTAGAGATCAGATTCTAATTACTGAGATTAGTTTGGGTTGACTTCTTTTGGAGCAAAAGTGACATCCAGTGGTAAGAGAGATTACCAACTAATCATAGGTATACAAGAAAGAGGGGAAGAGCTGATAATTTTAAGAAACCTGGAAGATTAACCTTTCATCAGTATTGTGATGTGGGGTGAATCTTTTTTTCTACTGAAATACCTGCCAAATAATGGGTGTGAATATAGGAAATTGTTAGTAATTCAGCAAATAATTATGACCCAGAGCTGTCTCACCTTATGGGACACTTATCTAGAGGCTTACAACTTTAAAGTGGGAAAATAGACAATATGTGTGACATGGAAATACTATAAAAAGTCTTTGAGTACATATAATTTTAGGACTGGGGGATTTTAGCATTCTGATTTTTTACAAATTTTTTACAGATTAGGAAACTGAAGTGGAAGGTAGCCAAGATTACTTCAATGCCTTGACTAAAATTTACATTTTTGTTCTTAATCCTGTGTTTTTTCTGTGCTTTTACTCTTTTAATTTCCCAATTTCTTTGATTCCAAATACTTAACTGCTTTTTTCTTCATTGTACCCATGAGTCTTATTTCTTATAGTAGAATAATCTCTATAAAGTTAATTTCTTTAATTCTAACTCTTTCCCATTCAAGTTAAAGATAATGCTTCTATACAAAAATTTTGACTGATTACATAATCATAATTCTTAAGAGTGTAATAGACTTTTTAAGTTCTTTAAATGACAAAAATCATAACTTTCTTATGCAGTAAGACTTAAAACAAGTCACAAAATATTAACTGTGGGCAGAAATCATAATCCTTTAGAATTGCTTTCCTGTGAGTGATTCTTATACCTAGGGAGTAATGGCTTTATTTTTCCCCTGAGGCTAGAAAAGGTGGCTCACTGCCATCTGAGTAGTTTATTTAGGACTCCTAGGCACAAAGCTTATGTCATTTCTGGTAAGTGTTTCTAGGTAAAGTCTTTGTGTAACAATATTTTGCTGTGTTGATTTGTTTGGGAAAAGTAGACTAGGTATCTTGAGTTGGAATGCCTTTCTGTGACTGTTGGCTTCTGGGTATATTTTTCTCTGTACATTTGAAGTGTGAGTATGAAGAGAGATCTCTTGGTCTGAGCATGGTGGGTTGTGCTTTTCCTTTTGAGGCACTTGAGATGACAACTTGTTATTTTTATTCTAAGGTATATTTCTCTGAAATTATTCTTGATTATTATTAATGAATATTTTGAGGGGGAAATGAACGATAGTTTTGAAGTTATAAAAAATCTATTGAATATGTTTTGTGGCCTAACCTTATATTATAGACTTAGGGGAAAATAGAAGCCATGATTAATTCCTGTGTTTGATGACCATATAATCCAGCTGGAGAAAATAGGTAAGATGCAGTGCCTAAAGAATACTAATAGTCACTCCCAGGTGATCTGTATGGATGCAAAATTTTGAAACCAATGTCAGGGAGGAGAAAGCCTGAAGACAGAAAAACCAGTTAGGAAGCTATTTTAATACAGTGAGGTAAGAAGTGTGGAATTTGAGTTTATGATACAGGAATGAAGGTGAAAGGTGACTCTTTAGAATTATGTTGAAAAGTTACAGGATATGGTGCTAAATAAGAAGAAAGAAAAATATGAAGTGTTTTAGCTGTGAGAGGATATAAATGGAGTTGTTGTGATGGAGTGAAGAACACATGTCGGCTGAGGAGTAGAAAGGGAAGATATGTTCCATTAAACACATCTCAGATTTGAAGTGATCACAGTGCATCCCTGTACTCATGTCCTGGCCTTTTAAGTCAGGGTGTTATGTAAGTAAGTAGAACTAATGGAAGGGAAAGCATGGAGATAGGTAATTCAGATTAGAGATAAAGAATTAGACACTGGAGATTTTGGAATTGATTGAAGAATAAAAGGACTGAGAATTAAGTTGACTTAGAAAGAGGAGCTAGGTTTAGTAGAGGAATAGTCATAGATGTAGAAGCTATCGTACTGTGTAGAAGTCACAGGAAAAGAAAGGAACCAAAGATAAATGATCACTTAGCATGATTACTGAAAACAGTAAACATTGAATTTGGCAATAAGATAGTAAAAGAGGAATCCCAGGTTTGTGTTCTTTTGATTTTTCTATTGCTCCTTTGTGTTGAATAATACGTTTAACACTAAGGTGTCCACTTGACAATCCTGTGATTGTATTGGACCACGAAAGTCAAAATTAAAATCATTTCTTATAGTCAGTTTCCCCTCTGAACTCTCATTTCTTTCAGTAGAATGTTATTTTTCCTATCACTTAGGCTTCAAACCTTTGATTCATCTTCCGGACTCCCTTCCCCCCAGATATAGTCACTGTATTGGTTTCCAAGGAGTGCTGTAACAAATTACTGCAAACTGTGTGGCTTAAAACATCAGAAAGGTATTATTTCATAATCTTGGAGGTCAGAAGTCCAAAATTAAGATGCCGTAGGACCATACTCCTTCCAAAGGCTGGATCTGTTCAACACTTCTCTCATAGCTTCTGGTGGTTGCTAGCAGTCCCTGAGTTTTCCTTGGCTTGTAGGCGTATCATTTCATATTGTCCCTCTGTCTTCATCTGGTGTTCTCCCTGTGTGTCTTGTGGAGTTTATAATAATTATAGAGCATGAAAGATATAAATCAAAGATGACAACTATTCATTGTTGTATATGAATAACAAAAGACACTCCTGTCACTCAGGAAATTCCAAGGATTTTAGGAGCTCTGTGCTAGAAACCTAGGACAAAGACCAAATAAATTTCTTTCTATATCATAGTCACATTTTGAGGTTCTCAGTGGACATGAATATTTGGGAGACACTGCTTAATGCAGTACGTCACTCGGGCTTATGAATTCTTCCTTTATAATGTGTCTTGTGTTTTTCCCCCCTCACCTCATTTCCTTTTATTCCTGTTGCTAACATCCTATCTCCGGCTCTATCCACTACCAGATTTCTTTGTATTAATTTAGTCAGTTTACTCAACAAATTTATTGAGTATCTACTTATGTGTCTGGTAGTTTTGTTCACTGGAATACAGAAATAAAGAATGTGCTGAGGAACTTACAGTGGGTGAATGACAGTAAAGGAACAAATATTTGTCTGGTGGAGATGTGTACTAAAAGGAAAACTAAGAGGAATGGAAGGGGCTCTTTAGGTGGTCAGGGAAGACTGTTTTGATAAGGTAACATTTGAGCTGGATCTGAAGGAAAGGAGGGAGGATGCTGTGTTCTATGTGTAGGGGAACAGTATTCCAGACAGAACAGCAAGTAAAAGAGAGAGGTGGGAGTCTGCTTGGTATGTTAGAGGAATGCAGGAGAGCTAAGTAGCTGGAATGGAGAGAAGTAGTAGAGGCCAGGTGATATGTTTATTCTTTTGTTTTTATTCTAAATGTGATAGGAACACACCGGAGAGTTCTAAGTTGAAAAATAATATCTACATTATATTTTAGAAGAATCTCTGGCTGTTGTGTAGAGGGACAAATAGTGGAGTGGTAGTCAGATTCTGTATATATTTTAAAGGTGGAGTTTGTAATAGTTGTAGAGCATGAAAGATGTAAATCAAAGATGACCAAGATGCTGGGCTTGAGCACTTGGTTAAATAGAGTTGCTATTTAGTGACATGGGAAAGACTTGAGAAAGAATGGGTTTGGCAATAAAATAAAGATGCTTCTTTGGGACATGTTAGCTCTTTGAGATGCCCATTAGACCTCCATGTGGAGATGTTCAGTAGTCTGGTGGCTACATGAATTGGTAATTCAGGAAGGAAGACGAGACTAGAAATAAAGACTTGGGAGTTTATATTATGTGGATCACATAAATGGTATTGAAAGCAAAGGGATTGAATGAGGTCAACTAGAAAGAAAAGGAAGATTGAGAAGAGAACGGGTCTGACGCCTGAGCTTTGAAGAATGCTGAATTTGAGGGGAAAAAAGGAGGAACTAAGAAGGAGTGGCCAGTATGGTAGAAGAACAAAGAAGGTACTGGATGCCAAGTGAAGAAAGTGCTTCAAGAAAGATCAACAATATCAAATGATATTGAGAGTAAGATGATACAATAGCAATATGACTTTGGCTGTGCAGTGACTGTTGGTGGCCTTGTCCAGAGTTGTTGCCAGATTGAAGTGGAAGATACAGTTTGTCTAAGGAATTTCATTATAAAAAGTAGAGAACAGGGGTGGTAGCTAGGGAGGGTTGTGAATTCAAAGAATTTTTTACAGGGAGGGGTGAATTATGGAATGATTCAGTAGCAAGGGGAAAATCAGTCATGCAGGAGAAAGGGTACAGTTGTAAGAATGATATCCTTTAGTAGGAATTCAGAGGTGGAAGGCATAGGAACACAGTATATCTATTATAACTGGGGAAAAGGCAAAATACATGATTATAAATTTCTGGTAAATTAATAAATGTGTGGAAATTTTCTTCTGATGGTTACAATTTTCTTAGTGCAAAAAAGAATTCAGGTCTTTAGCTCAGACTATGAAGAATGCAGGTGTTAGAAATCTGAGGAGAGACAAGAAGTTGTAAAAAGAATGTAAGAGCTTGGGAGAGTGATTGGATTAGGGAAATTAAGAGGAGAGTCAAGTGGCACAGTACATAGTTGTGTGTGTTTGCCAACTGTGTTCAGTTGTGTAGTTCCAGACATGCAGTCAGTAGAGAGTTGTATTTAATAAAGATCCAAATTTTTCCAGGTGAGTTTGAAGAAGAGGGAGGCTTGGGTCAAGGTAATGAGGGTGCCTGCAAAGAAATGATTATAATGAGGGGGTCTAAGGCATTCATTGGGTCTTTTAGTCAACTAACCAGCCAGTGCTTTCATTGCATTCTAACTCATTTCCTGGCACCGGGTAAGAGCTCAGTAAATGGTTGGTGGTTTTACAGTGATGAGGATGAAGACAGCATTGTTCTGAACCCTGGCTTCAAGCTTTATCTCCAGATTTTGCTCTTAAGAGATAAATTTCAGAATCTGTCTCCTACATGGATGCCATATCAAACTTCTCAAAACAATGTCTTTTACTTATCAGTCCCTTGCTGGAGAACCTTCAGGCAGATCCACATCCCCATCGTATTACATTCTCCCTAATTAATTTCTTATCCTTTCTAAAAAGCCCTTTCTCAGGATTTGGTACTTATAGACTGGAATTCCCTTCAGAAATCCCTATATTTTTTATTGCCTATAGTTAATATAGGGCCCAATTAAACATGTACTGTGTGTGTGTGTGTGTGTGTGTGTGTGTACTTAAGATTTGATGATAAAATAAATTTTGTATTATAGTTTAAATGAACAATAAAAATGGAGAAATATATTTGGAGATATAATGGAGAAATTTTAAGAATGCAGATTTATACAATAATACAATAATGAAGTATTAAGCATTTCCATCTTTAAAATGTCTGCTACTAGTTGGACTAAAATTCCTAAAAGGAACACATGCTTTTGATAATGACAGATGTATTTCTGTGGACCAGCTCCCCACATAAAAACTAGAAGAACTGGACAAAGTATTTTAAAAAATACCTCCACGGAGGGCAGCAAAGAATTAGGAGGCCAAGATCCTGGAGAGGTAGGAAACTGAGAGAGGTGAGCATGGCATGTGAGGTTGCTTTTCCCTTAGAGGAAACTGCTGTTTCTAGAAGAGGCTGAGAGGCTGAGAAGTGAAGCAAAGCTTTTGACAACTTCACAGGGCTTGAGGAACAAAAATTGGAGTTCAGAATCTGCCAGAGAGAGGATCTCAGGTCTAAGCATACTGGTGCTTTGGGTTGGGACCCCAAAGGGGATGGATATACTATTGGACTAAGCATGAACTGTAAATAGCCTCTCTCTTGTAAGTATTGAAGCATAGCTTCAGATAATGTCAGTTCTTATAATTAGATTAAATTTACCCAAATTGTGAGTGTTTCTAGCTGCCTGCTAGAAACAAATGTAAATCTACCGTAAGGGAAAATAACATTATAAACTTCAGTTGTTTCCATAGTTCTAAAATATGTAATAAATAAAAAAATTAAAAATAAATAAAATATAAATAATAAACACAAATACCACTACATACTTAATTGAATTTCTAAAATTTGAAACATCAACTGTACTAAACAGTGGACATGGAACCAATAGGAACTCTCATTCATTGGGTGGACGGGGTACAGCCATTTTGGAATATACTTAAGTAGTTTCTTACAAAGTTAGACATAGTCAGACCAGACCATCCGGCAGTCATGCTCCTAGATATTTATTCAAATGAGTTGAAAGCTTATGTTCACACACACAAAAACGCACAAACATTTATAGCAGCTTTATTCATTATTGTCAAAACTTGGAAGTAAGTAAGATGTCCTTCAATAGCTGAATGGATTTTAAAAAAAGGACTGTGTGGTGTCCATACAATGGATATTTTTATTTGGTGATGAAAACAAATGAGCTGTCAACCCATGCAAAAATGTGAAGGAACCTTAAGTGCATGTAACTTAGTGAAGGAAACCAGTCTGAAAAGACTATATACTATAGGATTTCAATTATATGACATTCTTGAAAAGATAAAATTATAGAGACAGAAAAACTTGAGTGGTTGCCAGGGGTGGTAGGGGGTAGGGGTAAGAATGAATAGGTAGAGCACAGGAATTTTGTAGGGCTGTGAAACCATTTTCTATAATAATATAATAGTGGATACATGATATCATGCATTTGGGAAAACCCATAGAACTGTATAGCACAAAGATTGAAACTTAATGTGAGCTGTGGACTTTAGTTAATAATATTGTTCATATTGGTTCTTTAATTTTAATAAGTGTAGCACACCCATGTAAAATGTTAATAATATGGGAAACTCTGAAGGGGGAGTATATGGGAACTCTACTCCTGTTAAATTTTTCTGTAAAACCAAAACTGCTTTAACCCCATTAATCTAAAGGATAATCATTATCATCATCCTCAATTTCATCCCAACCACATGAGAAAATAACACTGAAAATCAAGAGAATGATAAGCAATATAAACAGACTCCCCAATAAAGGATCCAGGCGATGAAGCTATCAGATACAGAATTTAAAACTATCATCTCTTACATGCTGAGAATTGCTCCAGAAAAACTAAGCCATTAAAATAAATAGCAAATTTAGAACTAAAACACACAACAATTGAATTATGAACTTAGTGGAGAGGTTTAACTCCAGACATTATCATCATTCTCAGGATAGGACCAGAAATCAATGAAATAAAATATACACTAGAGAAATTTTAAAATACCAAGAGCTGATTTTTTTAAAAACATTGATAAAATTGATAAAGCCTTAGACTCATTTTTTTCCTAACTCCCCACAAGATAGGTAGGTAGGTAGGTAGGTAGGTAAATACAGATGCACAATATCATGAATGAAAAAGGGATATCCCTATATTTCTTTCTCTTTTTTTTCTCCAAGATTTTATTTTAAGTAATTTCTACATGGGGCTCAAATTACAACTCGGAGATCATGAGTTGCTTGCTCTACGGATTGAGTCAGATGGCCCTCTTATAGATAGTTAAAGGGGAATATTATAAAAATAACTATGCTAATTATGCAGTTTAGATGAAATGAACAAATTTTTTGAGGAACATCTTAACAAAACTAATACAGGAAGAATTAGGTTATCTGAATAGTCCTATATCTGTTAAGTAATTGTAATCCAATAAGTAATTGGAACTTTCCATAGAGAAAATGCCTGGCTCATTTGGCTTCACTGATAAATTCTTCCAAACACTTAAGAAATAATACCATTCTTGGGCGCCTGGGTAGCTCAGTGGGTTAAAGCCTCTGCCTTCAGCTCAAGTCATGATCTCAGGGTCCTGGGAATGAGGCCTGCGTCGGGCTCCCTGCTGAAGTTCTCTCTCTCTGCCTGCCTCTCTGCCCACTTGTGATCTCTCTCTCTGTCAAATAAGTAAATAAAATCTTAAAAAAAAAAAAATAATACCATTCTTAACATAGACATTCCCAGAAAATAGAAAAGAAAGGAAAACTTCCCCACTTATTATATAAGGTTAGAACCCAACACTGTCATTGTAAGAAAAGAAAAATGACATCATAAACAGATGTAAAAATTTTGAATACTAGCAAAACTGAATCAGATGATACATAAAAATAAGATGAACATGTAGGGGTTATTCTAGGAATATAAGGTAGCTTAACATTCAAAATTGGTTAGTATAATTCAGCACTGTAACAAGAAAAACTATATAGTGATCCATCTTAATAGACATAAAAATAATTTGACAAAATTTAACATCCTTTCATAGTAAACTCATTAAAATAGGAGTAGAAGGGCTTTTATAACTATGAAAGTCCTATATCTAACATCATACTTTCTGATTAAATATTGAATGCTTCCCTCCACCCACCCAAGTTCAGGAACAAGGCACGTATGTTCACTGTCACCATCACCATTTTGTTTAACATTTCATTGGAGATCCTAGCTAGTATAATAAGATAAGAAAAAGAAAGAAAAGATTTATAAGGATTGGAAAGGAGGAAGTAGAATCATCATGACATGACTGTATATGGGTAAAAATGCAAACCTATCAAATTATTATGTACAATTTTAAAATGCTGGGAAAAAGTCAAGTTATAGAGTTTTTTCCTTGGTTATCCTATTTATTATGTCTAGCAATTCTATGAATAATAACTAAGTATTCCTATGAATCATTTTGTTATGTTTGCCTTCTTAGGCTATTACTGGGTTCAACAGTGGTGGGGTTTTTTTGAGATATAATTGACAAATATCAGTTTCAGGTGGGCAACATAATGATTTAATATTTTTATATATTGGGAAGTGATCACAATAATGTGAGTCTAGTTAATATCCGTCACCATATATAATTAAAATTTTTTTTTCTTCTGATGAGAACTTTTACAATTTACTCTTTTAGCAACTTCAAATACATGATACAGCATAGTTATGCTGTACATTACATCCCTGGGTCTTACTTTATTATCTAAGATTTCTATCTTTTGACTCCCTTCACCCATTTTGCCCCCCCCAAACCCCTGCCTCTGGCAACCACCAATTTGTTCTTTTATCTGTGAGCTTGCTTCTTTGCTTGTTTAGATTCTCCAGATAAGAGTTATAGCGTATTTTTTCTTTCTCTGCCTGCCATAAGGCCTTCAGGATCCATCCGTGTTGTCACAAATGACAAGATATCCTTCTCTTTTATGACCAAATCATATAATCCATTGTGTATGTAATTGCTAGATCATACAGTAGTTCTATTTTTAATTTTTTTAGGAACCAGCATACTATTTTCCATAGTGGCTGCACTCATAGATTGCTGGTGGGCATGTAAGTAAGAGAACCACTTTAGAAAACTGGCAGTATTTACTAAAGCTGTGACTCACTCCTGAGTATATACTGAAGAGAAATGAGTACATATATCCACCAAAAACATGTTCAGGAACGTTCATAGAAACTTTATTTATAATAGCCTCAAAACTGAAACAGTTCTAATTTTCATATGAGAATGGGGGAAATGTATAGTTTGAAAATGGATGACAACATAACAGTGGAAAAGAACTATCATGCAGTAACGTGGCCTCGTTGCATGTCACATGGACAGCATGCTGAACAACAACAACCCCAGAGACTGAAGAGTATACTTTGTATGATTCTTTAATTGGTGGATGGAGTTCTAAATTACTTGTAAACATAAATGTATCCTTACGGTGATTAAGGGCAGAAGAATGGTTCCTTTGCCAGGGTAGAGGGGAGGAGGTATGAGGCAAACTTTTGGGGAGCTGGAGGATAGGAAGTGATGGGAAGCATGAGAAAGAATGCCCAAAGCAGTGTTATTTCCCAACTGGAAATAACCCAGATGACCTCAATAGTGGACTGGGTAGATACATTAAACTATGTGGTATTCGTAAGTACAGGACAATATATGGCAATGAACTGTTTCTAAGCAATGACATGAATAAATCTCACCATCTTGAGTGAAAAGCATTTATAAAAGAATTTTAAAATGACGATTCTGTTCATAATGAAGTTCAAAAATCAGCAAAACTATGCTATAACTTTGGAAGTAAATTAGTTGGTTGCCTTTTCAGAGGACAAAAGGAGGTAGAGATTGAAAGGAGGGAGGGGTCGGGGCACTGCTGGTGTGGCCATGCTCCCGGCCAGTGGGTAAGAGGGTCAGCATTTGCTTGGGGTGTTTACATTTCGCTTTATATTTACATTCTGTGCATATTTCTAGAAGCCTGATATACTTCAGTAAAAGAGTTACAAAAAAAATACCTGAGAGGTCTGTAGCTACTAAATGAGTTGCAACATTATATGTATTTTTCTGTAAAAAACAAACAAAAAAAAAACCTCTTTATAAAAATGAAAAAATAATTACCTTTGTTTTCATACCACTTTTACATTATACCCTGACTTTTCCATTTTAGAAAGATTTTCCTTTGCAAAGTTTAAATTTTTTCTTTTTAATATTTAGAAAGGCATACTTTCAAACTGAGATGTATCTGTAATCTGTCTTAGCTTTCTGATCCTTTATTGCTGTGGTAGCAATTCATCAATTATAAGCATGCTTTTACTTTTAAATTTTTTATTTTATAAAATACATATCTTTTGGGAAAGTAAAGAGCTTGTGATTCCTTATCTGGTGACAGGTAAGCTCATTGGTAAAATCTGACTCCTTCCTTTTTTAGATATTTTATTTGCAGCAATTTAGTTATTGATACCCATTTTCTGGTTTGGCATTAAAACAGTTCTCTTTGTCACAATGAGGATACACTGTGACATGAGAGTACATCTGTGGCTTCATATCTTTGCAGTTTTCGATAAGAATCATATCTACTAATATTTCCTCCTATAGTATTCACTGAAAATACTGATCTCTAAGGAAAATTCCTTTTGTTGAGTAAAATATTCTCTCTCTATTTTGGTCAAAGAGGAGATTTTGTATTAATGTACTTGCTCATATTGTTTTTTTCCTAGAGAAAATCTCTTCATGAAAACAAATTGAAGAGACTACAGGAGAAAGTAGAAGTGTTGGAGGCAAAGAGAGAAGAACTAGAAACAGAAAATCAGGTGTTAAATAGGTAATTGTTTGTATCAATACATATCCCATGTAGTGACTTTGACATTATAGAACTTTGATACTGAGTATAATGCTCTTTGTTTTCTTTTAAAATGTACTTTCTTGGGACGCCTGGGTGGCTCAGTTGGTTAAGCGACTGCCTTCGGCTCAGGTCATGATCCCGGGTCTCCGGGATCTAGTCGCACATCGGGCTCCCTGCTCGGCGGGAAGCCTGCTTCTCCCTCTCTCACTCCCCCTGCTTGTGTTCCCTCTCTCGCTGTGTTTCTCTTTGTCAAATAAATAAAATCTTTAAAAATAAATAAATAAATAAATAAATAAATAAATAAATAAATAAATAAATGTACTTTCTTTCTTTGTTTTCTCTATAATGTACTTGTTTTCTTTTATGTTTAAAAGAATTCTAAAACTGTTCGTTGTGCTCCTAATTCATCAGCCTTATTACTTGTTTTCCGGTTGAAGGTTCCTTCAAACCACAAGGTCTTTAACATGTGCCAGGCATTTGTGTTATGGGCGGGGCTGGCATTGGTAGCCAAGAGTGCTGTGAGTTCTTGCTGCTGAGACAGAGAGTTGTAGAACTGCATAGTTCCAAAAATGGGGCTGGAATTTTGAATCAAGATTTTTTATTTCTTGTGGAAAAATATTGGCCCAAAGCTTCTGGTTTTTCATTTACATACAAACATAGCTGATAATCTGCATGATGAGCGTGTTTGAGCAGAGATGATTTTGCCTTATTAACTTAGTGGTAGTGCCATTGTTGACCCATTTGATTCAAGTTAATACAAACTTCTCAGATTCAGCTAATTTTAGTGGTATAGCCTTCAGCACAAGACAGTGTCAGAATTTTCTGTAATGGAAATTGCCTATAATATTAAGCAGTGATGTTTTATAATGTGCACATGTCTTCCTTGGGTGGTGTAATTTTTACTAAATTGTGAAAGTTGTTTTTTAGAACACCTGAAGTTAATAGACTACAGAATTGATGCATTTTTTTTTCTTTTCTCTTCTTTCTCTTTTTTCTGTTCCTCCTTCTCTCCTTCTCTCCTTCCCTCCCTCCCTCCCTCTCTCCCTCCCTCCCTTTCTCTCTCCCTCCCTCCCTTCCTCCCTCTCTTCCTTCTTTCCTTTCTCTCTCTCTCTCTCTCTCTCTCTCTCTCTCTCTCTCCCTCTCTCTCCCCTGCTCTGAGATCATGACCTGAGTCAAAATCAAGAGTCAGATGCTTAACTGATTGAGCTATCCAGAGGTCCCAAATTCATACCAGCTTTATAATACTCTGTTCCAAAGTAAGAAGCCACCAAATTTATCCTAAAAACAAAATTCAATTTACTACCTCTTCTATAACCATTAATTTTGAAGTATTATCAATTCAAGGTTGGGCAGCTATATGGCACTGATCATCTAGAACTTGGAGTGGTTTTGAAAACTGTATTTAATTAGTGGTGTGGTTGATGGTCAGGAAAGCATGTCCAGAAAGGTAATGGTATATAAAGGCCTGAACAGTTTGCTTTTTTTTTTATCCCAAATCCTTTTCCCTTAAAGTTAATGGGTAGCTTCACCTTTGTCATTAGTTACATTTCTTTTTTTAAGATTTACTTGAGAGATGGGGCGCCTGGGTGGCTCAGTTGGTTAAGCGACTGCCTTCAGCTCAGATCATGATCCCGGAGACCCAGGATGGAGACCCGGGATCGAGCCCCGCATCGGGTTCCCTGCCCGGCAGGAAGCCTGCTTCTCCCTCTCTCACTCCCCCTGCTTGTGTTCCCTCTCTCGCTGTGTTTCTCTCTGTCAAATAAATAAAATCTTTAAAAAAAAAAAAAAAAAAAAAGATTTACTTGAGAGAGAATGCATGTGCGTGTACATGCGTTTTGGGGGTGAGGGAGAGAAAACTTCAGCAGGCTTCTGCTCAATGCAGAGTCCCATGTGGGACTTGATCTCATGACCTGGAGATTATGACCTGAGCCAAAGTCAAGAGTTGGCATAACTGACTGTGCCATCAGGCACCCCCATTAGCTACATTTTTCATAATTAGGTTGAACAACATGTAATTCCCTGTATTGGGTGATACTTTACCTATAAAAATGATAATTTTGTAAGATTCAATCTAGTATTTTCTCTATATCTACTTGATTCCTTTGATAAAACAAGGCTGCTTTTGGTTTAAGAAGTCTTTTAGTTTCAGGATTCACGAGTTGGAGTGGAGTGGAAAGGAAATGAAAGTAAAAGTATCAAAAGATTTTTAATCTTTGATTTAATGGGAAAATAAAACTTTAAAATGAGTTGTTGGTTGAGCTGCCTGGGTAGCTCAGTTGATTAAGCATTCTGACTCTTGGTTTCAGCTCAGGTCATGATCTCAGGGTCCTGAGATCAAGTCCCTGAGTTGTACTTCCTGCTCAGAGGGGAGTCTGCTGGAGACTCGCCCTCTCCCCCTCCCTGCATGTGTGCACACTCATGCATGCATTCTCTCTCCCTCTCTTTCTCAAATCTTTTTTAAAAAGACTTGATGTATTTATTTTATTTGAGAGAGAGAGAGAGAGAGAGAGAGAGAGAGAGAGAGAAAGGGAGCATGAGCAGGGAGAGGGGCAGAGGGAGAAGCAGACAGTGAGCAGGGAGTCCCTAGGATCATGACCTAAACCAAAGGCAGATGTTTAACAGACTGAGCCACCCAGGCACCCCTAAAATAAATAAATCTTAAAAAAATAATGAGTTGAAAGCTTACAGCGTTAACAATAATACACGATTAAGATGTCATATTTCTGTTTATCTTTCTATAGTTTTATATATATATCATATACAGATAAATCTTTTAATTCTGAAGTCCATTTTCTTCCAGTTTGAAATTATATTCTGTGAATCATACTGTTCTTCAATAGAGTATTAACTATTAAAGAACAGCAACACTTTTTTTCTTTTTAAGACAAAATGTTCCATTTGAAGAATATACAAGGCTTCAAAAAAGACTAAAGGACATACAGAGAAGACATAATGAATTTCGAAGTTTAATTTTGGTTCCTAACATACCTCCAACAGCATCTGTCAATCCTGTTAGCTTTCAGTCATCAGCCATGGTTCCAGGCATGGACCTGTCCTTTCCTCCTCATATGCAGGTATGAGCATTTATGTTTAAAAAAAAAAAAAGTAAAGATACTGACATTTCTGTAAGTTTTTACCATTTAAATTCAGAGTTAAAAACTCAGATCTTTCTTTACCATAGAAATTTGCCGATAGAAGCAAAGTGGGTTTGAATCTATTCTAAGGGAGAGATGGTGCTAGGAGAGAAATCTCCTGGACAATTGAAAAGAAGAAACTTGACTGATGAGTCTTAGAGTTTGCAGCTCACTCCATTACTAACTACTGCTGAACATTTACTAAGGCTGTGCACTGTGCATTTTCCATACAATATTTTATTTAATCCTAATGGAAAATACTTTGAGGGAAGGTGTTGTTATTCCAGTTTACCAATGAGGAAGCTGAGTCAGAGGTCAACTGACTTGCCTAAGGTCACAGCTAATAAGTGACAGTTAAACAGAGTGTCAAGCCTAAATCTGTCTGATTCCAAATCCTGGGCTCGTTCTACTGTATTAAGTCCCCGAGATATTGGAGGAATCAAATTGATGGGATGAACTGTTTGTAAGTAATTACATTTGATAAAGTTTTAAGCACCAAAGATTGTAGTCACTGAACTGAGTCTCATACCAAGTGCTTTGTTTATAATAACTGCTATTAACTCCAGCCTTGTTAGGACATTGGTGTGTAGGTACGTCTGGGCCCTGCATTCGTGTTTTCTAACCCACTCCCTGCTGAGTTTTATACCTAGATAGAAGAACAGACTTTGGGATTTGCCAGAGGCTAGTGCCTGAGGCAGGAGAGAAGCGAGGATGAATTAGTAGTCTGGCCCGCGCTGCTAAAATTTTGGTCATCCTTTCTGGGCCAGTGTTGTAGCCTGAGTAAAAGAGCCATTTAGGCTGTTGCTTAACAGTTACTTTTCCAACCATTTTTCTGAACTTGCTTTTTTTTTTTTTTCTTTTTCTCTGCTTTTAAGGAGGAACAGCATCAAAGGGAACTTTCTCTACTTCGCAAAAGACTGGAAGAGCTAGAAACAACACAAAGGAAACAACTAGAGGAACTTGGATCTCCTGGGGAATGATGTTCTCAGAGAAAAGGCAGATAAAAGGGATGAAATCAGTGTGACTCAATAAAGCTTGAAGTTTTAATATATGTGGCATTTAGATATTGTATTACCATTTGCCAGAATATTTTAATGTGCCTCGAGAAAAGGTACTGGCTACGTACCAGTGTCAGGATTTTAGGGTTATACTAATGACAAGTGAAGCATTAAAACAACTCCAGAGATATTTAGAATATTTGTTGGCAACCCTTGAAAAAAACAAACAGGGAACCAAGTGTTTTTTTTTTTTTTTTTTTTTTTTTAAAGATTTTATTTATTTGACAGAGAGAAACACAACCAGAGAGGGAACACAAGCGGAGGGACTGAGAGAGGGAGAAGCAGGCCTCCCGCCAAGCAGGGAGCCCGATGTGGGGCTCAATCCTGGGTCTCCAGGATCATGACCTGAGCAGAAGGCAGTCGCTTAACCAACTGAGCCACCCAGGCGCCCCGGGAACCAAGTTTTTAAATTATTTTATTTCACTCTGAAAATTTTTGGCCCTTTTTTTTTTTTTTTTTTTTTTTTGCATTTTGCCTTAAATATGCCCATGTTGAATTCCTTCTGCCTCTTTGAGATGGTTGGCAGTAATAGGGTCAGTAAACATTTTTCGGTTTACTATATACAAGAGTTCTAAACCTCTAGTGCTTGAAAAAAGGTGACACTTTAAAAGTCAGCATTAAAAAACAAAACTTGAAGATACCTAAATATTATAAAATGGTATCGTAATAAAAGCTGTGTGCACAAAATTAAAGAACTTAATAAATATTTTTCTATATTGTCGTGTTTAATTTTATTTTGACCACACAGTGTCAAATATTTAGCAGTGTAAAAGCTCTCATTTTTATTTTCTACTCTAACCCAAAGCCTTTACAAAGTACAAATAATTAAATCCTGTGACTATATAAAATAAGGGCCGTTTGTTGTAAAACTTGAGCCCCTTGGGGTCCCTTAGAAATATTGTTGTATTTAATGTTGCCTCCCATTGTTTTGGTTCTAATCAAATTATTATAAATGTTTTATTTCTGTGTATCCCTAACCTCTTTTTAAAGGAATTCTGCTGGATTAACTTCACATCAACAAGAGAAAGCTCAAGTCCACCAAACTAAGTGGAATGTTCATTGTCCAGAAGTCTTCAGGCTCAAAAGTCCAGGTAGATAGTAGAGGCCAGGGATGTAACTGAGCAATCCTTAGCATCACTTAGAAGAAACTAGATGTATTTATTACGTTACAGAGCTGCTTATTCACATACACACTGGCACCTAGATGATTTCTGTGGAGTTACTTAGAATAAAAAATCTATTATAACTAGAACATTTGAAGAAAAAAAAAAAGACAAACAGTCCACATTTACATCAAAATGTTTATTTTTGGATATAGACATTTAAAACATTCATCTCCAAGTACAGCTTCAATCAGGTATACAATAAGAAATAGACTTTAAATCCCTAATACAGAAAAGGTAACAGAAATAATTTTTAAATGCTGCTGTAGACACTAGTGTTAGAAAAAAAAGTCTATAAATGAATTGCTTGCACCAAAAAAATATGCAAAGAAATTTGAAAATAGAAATTGTTTGCCATTTGTTTCTCTGGTTGCTGTTTAATATAGACCCAGTGACTGATTGTCTTCAGCACACATCTAATTTGGACATTTACTGCATTTGGCTAATGTGATCCAAAGTGTGATCTAGATAGTGCTTTTCACTGGAGGATTGACAAACACGCTACATACATTAGTGAATCTTCACACCACCTCAGTGAGGTAGGTTAGAAATATTATACAGAAATTGAGGCACAAAGAGGTAAGTGACTTGCCCAAAGTTCCCAGCAGCATCGTCCCCGGAAGAGGAGGTAAGGCTCCCCATGGGACTACTGTGCCAGAGAGCTGGACAGGGACACCCTCATGTAGCATTTACTGAATACTTAGATAAAGCTGTAGCTGATCCTTTTCTTAGCATTTCTGTACCCTAAAGGAGGGGAAGTCTTTTGGGCAACTCTCCTACCCTTGGCTCTCAACTGTCCTCCTATTACTCTCTTATGAGTGCCTTCACATCAAGACTTGTAGCAGCCTTAGATGGGGACCAGACCTCTCACCTTTATACTTGTAAGTAACCTATTTGGTAGTATTTTTGAGGTGTGTCCATTGGACAGACAATGGTCAAACGTGATGGGATTGGGAAGGGGTCTATCAGGGTAATAACTGCTTATTTGATCATTTTGTTGAGGTATCACCTCTTACTCTTTGCTAGATACTGAGGAGCAAAAAGAATTTCATTTTCAAAGATAAATTCACATTTAAATCCTGATATCCCATACAGTGTTGGTAAAAGATTTTAAGGAATATATGATCAGTGTTTTATTTGCTACTTGAAAAAATGTCTTTCCTTAATCTGGGATTTGGAGCACCAAGGGTAAAAGGTGCCACAAGGAAAGTTGAGAGTTGCCAATTTCACTTTTTACTTTTAATAGAAGGAAAACACAGTGGTATTAAAATTGGTCATGAGCAGCAAAAATCCCAGAATAAAAAATCAGCAATAAAAAGACTACAGTATGACTGGATAAGGAATTCTTTAAAATAAAAAAAGGCATGAATAAAATGGGTATTTTTGAATTCTTGTGAGGAATACTTTCAAAAAGTACATAGTAAGACTAAGATACCAAGTTGTATACTAATATTTTTCAGGCCTTGGGCCTCAAATATATATATTCATATATAGTACTCCAGTGTGAACAGCAATTTCATGAAATGTAAAATGTATCTTTTTTTTTTTAATCACACACAAGTATTTATAACCACAGGGTTCACCAGAAATCTAAAGCAAGGAGACACCAAGTATAGAAATGTAGGATTAGGGGAGGGAGTTACTCTTCTACAGATAGATAGTTATGTTCATAGTTTTTAGACCGAAATAAACTAATGTTTTGTTTTACAATAGCCAACATGTCCACTATCAAATACATTTAGTATGAAAAAATGAAAAAAGGAATACACATCAGGACAAAGTGGGTAAAATGCTGTTGCATTTAAATAAAGCCTCCATTCTCCTTGCTTTAGAGCTCCTTCGTGAGATGGAGGTGTGTTGATGGAGTGCAGTTGGCCACCACTGAAAAACACGAGCCCTTTCAACAATGTTGCAACACTGTCAGTTTTTGGTTTAAAAACACACACACACTCACAAATGCTAAGTGTACACACTACCAAATTGCGGTCAGCTTTTCCAAGAACTACTGGGGAAAGTTTCAATGCTGCAAATCCTCGAGGTTGCCCTAACACTCCCACCTTGTTTCCAAATGACTCATTTCACATTTTCTTGTGATCACTGGCAGTGTCCCTTTTCTGCAGAGGTGCTGTGTAGTCACAAGTGCTACATAACTAGTTTTCAAACAAAACCACTGCTGTCCTTGTGCTTAAGTGGAGACTGTAGTTAATAATACTGACACTTGCTTACTGGCCCTGTATTCTGTGTAAACAAGGAGGCTGTTTGCAACAACCACTTGGACTCTATTTACAGAAAGGTTCCCACAGTATATGCACAGGCACAATGGTTGGAATGCTTTCTAAAAGCTGTGCATGTGCCTTGGTCTCTAAAAGACAGTGCTCAAAGTGGAACCTGTGTGCAAACTTTAAAAATTAATGACACAGAGTAGCTCAAGCAGCCATTTTGCTCCCAAGTCGTCTGAAGAATTTTGCCAGATTAAGCCAGTCCCCAGAGTGCTTACATCCACTTGCATTTCTTCTTTTCATCAAATAAGACTTTTACATGCAAGAGTTGTTTCTGTGCTTCTTCCAGCCCTCGTTCTCTTTCTAGTTTATTTAGAATCTGTTGACAATTAGAACAGTTATTTTAGATATTGTGGTTTTAGCATTACAATTCTGGGGGGGGGTTGTTTTGTTTTGTTTTTTGGTTTTGCATTCCTGATGCTGTGAGTGGTAAAATCTGTATGAAACAGATGCCAACATTTTCTTCGATCATTTACATACTCACTTTGCAAGTTGTTTTGCTAAGTCATTATCACAGGATCAACAACACTTTGGCTTAAAATAGAAGCTAGCAAGAAATACCAACTATTTGCTTACAAATTTGGGGCCAGACTTCCAAGGCCCTGTTTTATGCATTATGTCACAGCCATTCCAAGCACAGCAAGCATTCTGGGCAGCCAACATGCAGGCAAGTATTTCTTCTTGAATGCAACAGGCAGGGGCATCCTGGTCAGAGTTGAATATTTCCCTCCCCTCCCCTCCTGGGCAGTGTAGTGCCTCCTCTCCCCTCCCTTCCCCTCCCCAGTGCTTCCCTTCTAACCCCTGGCCCCTAGAAAGAAGGATGCTTATCATGTTTAAGGAACTCATTGCCTCTACCCTACCTTAGCGCTTCACTTGATCTTCAAGTAGCAAATGGAATTGGTGAGCTATTCTCACCATTGACATGGATAGCCTGTCCCAGCATGACTGAGTGGGGGGGAATCAGGGAAGGGGGAATTAACATATATTTGGAAACAGCGCATCTGATAACTGTGTCTGTGTGAATTCCCAAAGAAAAAAATCCAGATTAAGGAGAATTAATCAAAGGAGAATGGTTTATTGAAATAGTTGCTTAAGTTAGAAATATGTTATACTTTCATATACCTACTGAATACAGAATCTAGGCAATTTAACAAGCTTAGCTTTCCTTTTAGCAGATTACAATCAAGCATAAGCTGGCCCTATTTAATAGGACCACTACTTACTCATCAAAGTTATCCTGAGTCAGTATGGCTACAGACCCCATTAACTCAAAAGTAAATTCAGGCTGGTCCAAAGGTGGGCAGCATGAGAAAACTAGAAGAAGGGTAGCCACATGCAGGGTCTGGCTTGGTGCCAGGATCCCCCATCTCAGACAGGCTTCCTGGCCTCCCTGTCTGGCCATTAGGGATGCCAGAGCTGTCCTGAGACCTACTGAACGCTTTACAACCAAATCCTGGTGACTGACTCATATCAATTTTTTAAAATGTTATGTAAAATCTTACCTCATCAAAATATTTTACGATGTATTTGTAGATTTCTGTCAAGGCCACTTCTTCATTAAATTCATTTTCGTGTTTCTTAAAGAAAGAGTCTTATTGAGAGATTCTGAAATGACTTTTTTAAAAAGCAAGCAAATATTATTTCTACTTTTGTGTGTGTGTGTGTGTGTGTGTGTGTGTGTGTGTGTGTGTGTGTGTGGGAGGGCGAGAATCTTAAAGCAGGCATGGAGCCCAATCCCAGGACCCTGAGATCACAACGGGAGCCAAAAGCAAGAGTTGGAAGCTGAACCAACTGAGCCACCCAGGCACCCCTCTTATTTCTGCTTTCTAACAATACCTTAGATTCCTGAGTTAAGAATTCTTCCATTTCCAAAGATGACAATGGAGGCAAATCCCTGATTGCTTTGTAATACGATTTTACTTCCTCTTTGTAGGTTGGGATATCCTTGGCATAGAGAAGTTTATTAGTTGGTGCTTCCTGAAAAAAAAAAAAAAGCAGCCATGGCCAAGAGTAAAAAAACCACTGGCAATTTATAACAATACCAGTGTAGCTGAACTTCCACCATTATTATCTCCTAGTAACAAAGCTTTTTTTATGCAGTGGGCCTTCATAAATGTTGTTGAGTAAATGACTGACTGCTATACAGATAGTCCTGGTGAGTCACTGTTCTTTTCAGTCAGATTAAATGCTAATATATTCTGCCTTCCTCTCATAAAAGAACTGAAATTATTATTTGTGCATGATTTTGAGTTACTGTAACAATGGAACTTACTTCAATCATAGTTCATTACTAATGGTTGTAAAAAGCCTGAATTAAAACATTTGCTCTCATCCTCACCCACCAGTGAATTTTGGCATTTATGAAAGACTTGATTGTAGGTCTGATTGAGCCCTTTATATAACCATGAAAGTGGTAAGTAATTGGCAGGGGTAGATTTTTCTGCTTGTCCCTTTTATTAGATGATAAATCTCTTCTACTGTTCCCAAGGAAGTACATGGTCATGAGTATTGGGGGCTCTGATTTCACAAAAGTTCCCTGTCAGCTTGAATGTGTTTATGTCATTATAATAGGATAATATCAAAAATTAAGATTTTATTTTTAAAAACCACTTTTCAGAAAATGTTTGAAATTCCTACTCAGGGAGAACAGATGAGTTAATGATAGGGCTAATGTCCCAGTACATTTTTCAATGTATTGAGGGCACGAATAGCCGTGTCAGTGGCTGCATCATTCTGAAGGACGCCTGAGATTCTTTGCACTTGACAAGTTTAAGTAGAACCCACAAATTATGTAATCATGCATTCAGTAAAATTTGTTTAGCTTGGCAGTGTGGCAGACATTGAATGTAAAAAGGTAAAGACAACCGTACCTGCCTTTGTTTTTGCAGCAAGAGTGATGATAGTCTAGATTTAGACTATCCTAGAGGCTGAGGCACCTCTGAACACATTTCATTCCAAGCACTCTCTCACTCCTTACAAAAGGGACACTGCTCAGCATTAATCCATCAGGTACAGATTTGCTTAGTTTTATACATTTTGGAGAACTTGAAAAGACCAAAACATCCCTTTCAAAGTTTGCTCTGTATTTTTATCTTTCTTTGATTTCCTGGGCCTTTTGCTCAGCAAAGAAAGCCAAAAGAAAAACAGTATCGATGTTTTGATTATGAATTGACAAACTGAGATAGAAATCTCAGGCAAGAATTTCTTCCCCATGAGCAGTTTGTTATATTCAGATAGACTTTTAAGTTATAGTTGACCCTTGAGCAGCACAGTTTTGGACTATGTGGGTCTGCTTTACTCTTCGTGGAGTTTTTTCGACATAGTTCAGTACTATAAATACATTTTCTCTTACGAATTCCTTGATGTTTTCTCTAGCTTCAAGAATACAGTATATAATACATACAACATATATAAAATGTGTTAATCGACTGTTTACATTAGTAGCTTCCAGTCAGCAGTAGACTATTAATAGTTAAGTCTTGGGGATGCCACAAGTTACAGGATAATTTTCTTTCTTTTTTTTTTTTTATGATTTTATTTATTTGACAGAGAGAAACATAGCGAGAGAGGGAACACAAGCAGGGGGAGTGAGAGAGGGAGAAGCAGTCTTCCTGCCGAGCAGGGAGCCCGATGTGGGACTCGATCCTGTGTCTCTGGGATCATGACCTGCGCCGAAGGCAGTCGCTTAACCAACTGAGCCACCCAGAATTTTCAACTACATGAAGGATTGGTGCCCGTCATCCCCCATTATTCAAAGGTCAACTATATTCAGATGGGATTAATTTAGCTAAGCAGATTTCAGTAGTTTCATAGTTTAGTAGTGTCTGCAAAGTGTTTTTCAAAGAAACAAAATTTGTGGTAAAGTTAGTCACGGGCTGAGTTCTGTAGTAGGGTGGGGAGAATATTTTTTTTTAACTAGATGAAAAAAAACGAGAGCTTTTAAAGAAAAGTAAATTTTTAGTGGCTACTAATGACTTTTTCTTTACTGTTGGGATGTTTAAAAGAATGCTTCAGACTCACATGAGTAATATAAGAAATACTAAAGCTAGGCCTTACCTTCCCGAGTTGCTGCTCTGTGAGAGAAAATGCGTCCATGAATGCTTGGGCAATCACAGATAAACAGCCATCTATGTGTGGTGTCTTCTTAATGTCAAAGACAAACTGAGGGTTCTTCAGGATGTTTACCCAGAAGCGAAGAGGAAGGCTGTTTGGAAGAGAAATCTCTTTTCAGATACAGCCCTTCACAGGAGGCGGATGCTCTGTTTATCACAGTTACACAATTTGTAAATGGGTGTTTTTGCCCTTGTTATTGAAGTCTGCAAGTCTGCTTTGCCAAACATACCAAGTGACAGATGGCAGCATCACTCAGAACAAGAAAGGGTTAAACTGGCAGGCACTGCTGAATGGGAGGACTAGAGCAGGGGAAATGCCAAACTGGCCACCAACAAGACCAGAATTTTCTTCAGATCTAGATTGTGTTAGATGATGGCTACCCATGAAAACATCTCATTGAGTCTCCAGAACTTAACCTCTTCTCACTCCTTCTAAGTGCCACACCATGAACTAAGGCACCATTGCCTCTTACTTGGGTTATTAGCCCCCCCAGGGGCTAGTTAATTCTCCCACAACTACCAGCAGTCTTAACATGGAGTAAGATCCTGTCTTTCCTTTGCCCTAAACCCTCTATGCTCTCCATAGGCCTTGGGATAAAGCCCTTGCATGATCTGGGCCCGGGCCCTCACTTGCTGTCCTTCACCCTACTCCTAACTCCACCATTGGCCTCTCATGCACCTCAGGACTTTTGCTTTTGTTGTCCACCTTCCAGAAACTCTCTTTAACCACATAGTGTCATGGTTTATGCCCTCACCTCTTTTAAGACCTGATTTGAGTATCATCTCCATGAGGCCTTCTCTGACCACTCTGCCTTATTACTCTCCTTTTCCACCTTGTCTGCTGTACTAACCTTCTTAATATACTATAATTTACCTGTTCATGGTCTCTTCCATTCCATGGTTTGAGAATGCAAACCCATGACAACATGGATTTTTGTCTATTCAGTTCATTGCTATATTTCCTGGTCCTATCAGTGCTTGGCACATAATAGGTACTCAAGTATCTGAATATGAACTTGGGAATCAGAGTCCTTACATTATCATCTCAACTCTGGCCTAGCAAACTCCCTCCATCGTAAGGCTGTTAGGCCTCTCCATAGCTCAACTTTCCTGACTCCCGCCCCTGCTCAGATGCTGCAATCTTCCTAATGGGAGCTTGCAGCACTAGAGCATGGTGTGGGAGTAGCAGGAGGAGGGAATCAGAGGCTAAAACACAAGATGGGAGTGAACTAGTATAGATAGCTGGGACAGACCTGGATTAAATGGGAGGAGATGAGATCTAGAGCTTTGGAACTTTAGCTTTTAATATTTATTTAAAGTGGTCTGCCCACTGTCGGTACTCAGGAGGGCTTGAGATTGCACTGGAAACTTCTGTTACTCCTTAACACCAAGTGTTATTCATAGCACATGGACAGCGTATTTGAAATAAAGGTAATGAGCCATGTTTCTTTACTAAGAAGAAGTTGAGAATAGAGCTGATGCCTTGCCTCAGCCTAAGGTAAAATGTTATAAAACAAAACGCAGTCCTTTGGCAAATTCTCATCTAAGTACTGCACTTGATCAAATAAAAATGGAAATATCCATGTAGAATCAGAGTATAGACAGACAGCTTGGTAACTGCAAAGTGATTAATCTCTAATGGAAAATTGTATAATAAAACCAATACTGATTTCTCATCTTTTGCTGGTCAAGCCAAATTTAACATTCCATATAAGGATCTTTTTCATGCAGTAAAGATAAAGTTTATTTTGTCCTAAAGAATAGGATCACAGCATAGGAAGCGTTTTTTGTTTCTTGTTTAAAAATAGTAACAGAGGAAGAATCTGCTCTGACACGATAGTTTACCAGGCCAAAAGATTCTGATCTAGGAATAATGAATCCTTTTGTGACTATCCATGCCCTTCTTTCAGTTAAGATTCTGTCACAGATTCTTGAAAATAGTAATCACCTACTATTTGTACCCACCTGTTTGTTTTCCAAATATGTACGACATCAGGATCTGTGATTTTTTTGTTTTCAGCCTGGGCGTCCAAAAAGTCAAAAAAGTATTTTATAGCAAATGGGGCTCTGCTGTTGGGTAAACTCCAAATGCTTCTAAAAAGTTTCTCAAGCACAGAATGAATTGCCACCTGGGAAGATAGAGAACCTCAGATTTAGGAGATTAAAAAAAGTAGCAGTTTTTAATACAATGGAAAATAAAATCCTAGTCAGAGAAAATAATGTACGAAACAGAAAGAAACAACCTGAAGAGAAAATATGTCAAATTATCAAATGAGGCCAAAACTCACAGTATGGGACCCGAAAATCCATGTCCAGATTTACATTTGGTTCATCAGCTTCTTGCTGATAACAACATTGTTTAGTCAACAGAGAGGATATCTTAGAAAAATCTCTAGCAGTTGAAATGTCAGTTGTAGGGCTGTATACATAAGCCAAGAAGCCACGGATGTTTAGCATTTTATTAGTTATATTCAGCCTGGAAAAACTCAACATTGTTCAGCTCCCAGAATTTTTTCATTCCATGTATTTCCATCATAGATTTTTATTATGTACTTTCCAAAGCATCTGAGTGTTTTACAAAAGCCAAATAGGCAGAGCTCTGTGGGACAGATGAGAAAATCAAGAGGCTCTGGCTGTTCTCTACCCACTAAACAAATCCAGTGAGCTCTAAGCATACCCTCTGCTATAATCTGAAGAAGCATGCCCACCAGGAGACCAGGGCCAGGTGTAGATAACAGCATTTATATTGCAAGTCATTTTATGCGGGGGGGGGGGGGGGGATCACCCCAGACTTCTGCTAATCCCACTACAAGTGAGATAAAGTAAAATTTGCTTCTGATTTAGTATTCCACCGGCTTTTACATCTGACACTTTTATAGATGAACAGCATTCTTAACTTTAAAATGAAAAAAAAATTTACTAGGTTTATAGTCACTGACCCTGCCTTTCATTTATCTCCAATCCAGAGTGGGAGTTTTATTGCTTATCTATAATAACAAGTAAACAAAAAGGAATAATTATGCCATCAACCTGAAAAATAACAATAGTGAAATGGTGGGTAAAGGAACTGGGAACAATATTAAATCCCTGATTGAAGATACAACAGTCAAAATTTGTAAAGTGCTGTTATCTTCGTGGTTTATAAAAAAGAAGAGGGTAGGAAGTGTTTACAATTTAAACTTTCATTTTGCTTTGCTAGAAGGCACAAGGGATTTGTAACATTTTCACACCTCAGTGGAAATTAAGTCAAACACATCACACACCCCCAAGGTAGCCGTAAAAGCATTCCGAGAACAGTACATGTACCTTGGTCGACAGCAGCTTTGTCAGATACATTTCTTTTACTTTGAACTTGTGCTTCCCTCGATGTCTTTTTCCTTGCACATCTTGGAATGCTTCCGAATCTGGTAAAATCTAACAGGAAGACAGTAGAAGCGTTACCCAACGAAACCGTTTATGCTACAGAAAGCATCTAATTCAGGGGCAAGCACGAGAAAGACTGAACTCACCAAATGGCAGTGGTCTTCTGAATATTCCACATCTGAATGCAGGAGAAAGAGAAAACAGTCTATTAAAAAAACAACCATGGACTAATTGGCTTTCTTATAAAATGCCCCATTTGTGCTATCAACAGAAGCGGTTACTTGAGCTCTTCCACTTGAGCTCTACATAGGTTCATTTTTTTTTCCACCTTGCTGCATCTTAAGATCTTAGCAACATGAAGACAGAATGGGCCAGGACCTGGAATAGGAAGCAGGTTCCCAATAGGCTGGTGCAGGGAGAGGAGAGGTTCAAGCCTTATTAACAAAAGTACCTGGGGCACCTACTGAGTGCCGGGGGATTCTAGCCAAAGGGCAGTGGTAAGACAGACCTAGTTCCCCTCAGTGGAGTTTACATCCTAGCCAGTGAGGGACTTTCTATGACTAACTATACAATTAATTATTTAACTAGAATTGTGATAAGGCTTATGAAGAAGTATATGCTAAGAAAGTAATGAGGGTCCACCCTACTCTGGGAGGTTTCTCAGAGGAAGGGGTGTTGGAGCTGAACTTAAGTGAACGACTGGAGATAGTGCAAATGGAGGAGACCCAAAGGCAAAGGAATGCACCCCTCCTGGGAAGGGCAAAGAGTTGGAGCTCCTAGAGCAAGTCCAAGAATGACAGAGAGCGAGGAGAGTCCTGAAAGAAATGTGGCAGTAAAGGGAACGGTAAATGGGAAAAGCAATTAAGGCACTAGGTTTTTTTGTATTGAAGATGAGGGAGACTAGAACACCTTGAAACACTAAGGGAAAAACCGCAATAGGTGGTACAGAAGATTTAGATGAGAGAAGATCATCTGTGGTGAAGAATGTATGGAAGGTTGGAAAGGATGGGATGGAAGGCAGAGCTGAGAGGCTGGCCTGAGAGGAAGCACAACTCTGGAATGGCAGGGGAGGCAAGGAGGAAGAAATGGACAGACAAAGGTGGGATGGGAGGTTTGGTGCTGGACATTGAGAGAGTTCTGATTCCTGTTTTCTCTGTAAGGTACAGGATCAAGTCAGCTACTGCTAGAGCTTTGAGGAGAGAAGGCAGAATTCTGGAGAACACAAGAGTGAGTTACCTAGAGAAACACAGTGGTTGTAGGCTGCATTGAAGGTCTGGTCATGTTGGGCACCATGAATTTATAGGGACCCAAACTGTAGTTTCCTCCAGTGGCTGCCTGGGTATAAGTTCAGAAATAGCCAATAGTTCAGTTCATCCAGGGCTTGGGTTGTGACTAAGAGGGTGGTGAAAGGGGACAGGGCCAGGGGGTTTAAAGGTTAGCAGGGGAGTGATCAAATGATGGCTCTCAGCTGGACTGGACAGGGAAGCAGTAGAGGCATTGACTGCCCTGAGGTCCCAGGAGGAGATCCTAATGCAGGATTCCCAAACAACAAGGTCTGCAAAAGGCTTAATCTTTGGAGCTTAAGATACAAAGCTCTTCCACTTTTTAGAATACAAAGACACCATTTCCCCTCTCCCAGAATGACCTCTGGAAGAAGGCTTCTCTCACTATAGCCAGATGTAATGATGGACTGGGGGAAGGGAGACACAAAAGGGTATCCACCAACCTACCAAATTATCCTATTTACCTGGAGTCCCTACATTCCCTGTTTGCACTGACTAGGTCTTGGGACCTACCAGGCTGCTCTTAGTATTGAATCCAGGAATCAGGAAGCCTCTCCTCCAGTTGTGTGTATGAGAAGTCCTGCTGGTGAGGCCCAGAACTCTTCTAAGAGCTGAGGACTGATTGTCTTGGCTGAGGTATAATTTCTCTGGAGACAAAGCTTGACCAGGATCTAGTGATTTTCTCAAGGCACCATCACAATGTTTTCCTGTCCTGAGGCTATCAGGGAGCTAGTAGAGAGTTTAGAGACTAGCTTATGGATTTTCCCATCAAAGCTTGCCATTTAGTTTGCCTCGCTCACTTTCTGATAATTCTGCAGATGCTATCAAAGGAGATTTGGGTTTCTATGTGGATTATCTTGTTTGTTCAGCACTTCCAGGGCTGTGTGATTATCTACAAGCTTCCCACTCATTTTGCCAGAGGGGTCTCCTTTCTTAGCCCCCATCTACTAAGGAGTTGGGACAGAGCAAGGAAGGCCGAGATTCTGTCCTGAGTTGAGGGCTGTCAAGAGGCAGGAACTTCCCTAGTGCTGGGCTGTCCTGGCCAATCGCTGGTTATTGTTTCCTATCTTCCTCTTTGCAAGGCTCATAGTCTTTGGGACAGAAACAGATTAAAATGGCTTTTCTCTGATTTCAGAGAATTACACATCAACAACTCTATCCCACCTTTGTGACAATACATCTGAGAGAGGCAAAAAGCAGTACTTTATAAAAGTGGGTGAGAACAAAAGGTGAACATTATATTGGTTACCTGAAGGAAAATTTGCTATCTTCTTAAAGACTTTTATAGTGGATCCATTTGATATCTGAAAGCAAAGATAAAAAATATATGAGTTTTCAAAATTTAATGTATTTCTCCACTTCATCCAGAAATTAGATAGCTGGATGGACCTTGCATTCTTTCACTTAAAGAATTTCTACATTCTGGGCACTGTGCTGGAGGCCAGGGCTATAATGATGACCACGACACTATCTCTGCCCTCAAGGAGCTCACAGTCCTGTGACGGAGCCAGACGAGGCCGTGAGGTATAGTAAGGCTGGGAGAGGGAGGCCAATGGGAGGTGGGCCAGCCCTGGAGGAGGGGAAGACAAGGCTGTGCTAGGATGTACCCTGGCTTCTCAGAGGTCAAGAGAGCCTTGGGCCACTAACTTTTTTGAGGTTCCTGCTGTATTAAGAAATGCTAAATGTGTTCAACCTGTTCTAGAGCAGGTGTCTAATACTAGGACAGAGCAATTTCACATCTAAGTATATACCCAACAGAAATAAATACATATCCTGATAGTTAATTATTTGTAATTGCCCCATATTGGAAACACAAAATGTCATCAGTGAATAAGTACTTTGGAGTATACTGTCCACACCGCAGAATATAGAACGATGAAAGTGAGCAAATTATTTCTACATACTACAGGGTAGACCTTACAATGATAATGTGGAGCAAAGGAAGTCACACAAAGGAATGTATACTGTGCGATTCCATTCACATAAAGCTAAAAATACAAAACACAAAATACAAAATACAAATGAACACAAAAACAGACAAACTATGATGTTAGATGTTTGCAGGAGAGAGTGGAGTTAGTGATGGGGGCTTCTGAAGTTCCCATGATGTTCTACTTCTTGACCTGAATGGTGGTTACAGGACGTGCTCACTTTGTGATCATTCATCCAATGGTACACTTAGGATATGTTCTCTTTTCTGCAGCTATATCATATTTTTAAAAAGAAGCTTGTAATTTCATAAAAATAGCATATACTTTTAAACAAAAACTTTAAAATTTAAGTATAACTTACAGGAAAACACTTAACATTCACTAATACTAAGTGTGCAGCTCAGTGAAGGTTCGTTTAAATATATACCTATAAAAACACTACCTCATCAAGATATAAAATATTTCAAGGTCCCAAGAAGTACCCTTATTGTCCCTTCCCAGTCAGTAACCACTGCACCCTCAGCCAAAGGTAATCACTAGTCTGACTTCCACCTGTTCTTGAACTTCACATAAAAGGAATCATATAATCCAGATGACCCTAGAACAATTTGGGGGTTAGAAGGTACGCCCTCACCCTGCACAGTTGAAACTACACATATAACTTTTGATTCCCCCAAAACTTAGCTGCTAATAGCCCAACAGGAAGCTTTAACAAGAACAATCAACACATATTTTGTATGTTTTGTGCATTATGTACTGTATTCTTATAATACAGCTGGAGAAAAAAATATTAAGATCATAAGAGAAAATATTATCATAATATACTGTATTTATTGAAAAAAATCTACATGTAAGTGGACCTGTGCAGTTCAAACCTGCATTGTTCAAGGGTCAACCATTATAAATATATTCTTATGTCTGGCTTCTTAGGGTCACGATATAACTACATTGTTATAGTCATCAGTAGTTCTTTCTTTTAAAATTACCTTGTATTATTACATTATATGAATATACTATAAAAATGCTATATTATAAAAAGATAGAAGTATTGATACATGCTACAACATAAACCTCAAAAACATTATGCTAGGTGAAAGAAACCAATCACAAAAGACCACATAGTGCACAATCCTATTTATATAAAATGTCCAGAATAGATTTATACATATAGGAAGTAGATTACTTGTTGCCTAAAGCAGGGGTCAGAAGAATGAATGTCTGCTAATGAATTCAAGGTTTCTTTTTGGGGTGATGAAAATGTTCTAAAATTAGATTGTGGTGATGATTGCATACCTCTGTAAATGCACCAAAAACCATTGAACTGTACATTTTAAAAGGTGACCTTTATGGAATATAAATTATATCTCAATAGAGCTGCTAAAAAAACTGCCACAGATTTTAAATGCACACATTTGACAAAAAAATGCTTTTACCACACTAACACCCTATTACAGTGCCCATCATCCCTTTTTTGTCAATAAAGTACAGAGTTCTCACCTGAGGCCTTTGGGGACTATGGAACCCAGTGCCACATGGCCCTCCAGCGCAGCCCTCCCCTACAACCAACCAGAAGAAGCACCCTGCAGGCCAAGGGAACCAAATGCTCAGATGCAGAGGGCAGGCCTCACTGTTGTGAGGGGGGGTGTCCATAAAAATTTAAGACAAAGGGGCCTTGAGGAAGAGGCAGGTCAGGGATATACAAATCCTTGCCTTCATTTTGGGATTGTGGAGGGAGGATTAACACTGCTGTTTTGGAACATGGTCAGCTAAGTGCTTCTTCCGCCCTTCTCAAGTTCTCAGTCTGTTCTGCATTCTAGTACTACTTTGGATGCAGCCTTCCCCAGTTTGGGAAAAAGGAGAAACCTAGAATTTCTCTTGTGGCCTGCGGAACATTGGTTATCAGAATGTACTAACCGGCTTAGCAAGCACCAAAGGATTAAGGCCAAATCTCTCAGGTTGCACCACAGAGAAAGGAACACAGAGCAGAGCCAGCTCTGCAGAGACGACGCCAACCACTGGTGCTCATGACATCCTGGGGGGGGGGAGGGTAGTGTGCGGGGGTTGGCTGGGCCATCAGGTCTCCGACAAGTGTCCCCAGCGTGGATACTGAACTCTTATTGAATTCTGCTCTGCCATTATTACCAAACATCCTCTCCTTTCCCCTTGAGCCATTCATTGTTTTCTGGTTGATTTCTCTATTCTCCTCCATATTTGATGCAATTAAAGTAAACACTTTGCGCCGGCACCCCCTTAGCAACACTCAGACACCAAGTTTATGAGAATGCTTGAACAGCGTTATAAAATTCCTTCCCATAGAGGGCTGGATATGCTCTGTTTCTAAGCCAATAAATATCTTTTTATAAAAGGAAGCTGGTGATTCATTCTGGGTAATTGTCAAAGAATGAATCCCAAATGGATCCTGTTGAGTGTTGAGCCAATACTCCACTACTGTCAGATGTTTTGTTTGGCTAGACGTGAGCACCCTCCCTCTGTAATCACAACCACCATGGATGGGCCTTCCGATAAGGAGCGCTGCCAAAAGTTCAAATGTCTTTTCAAGAGCTGGCAACGACTCACTGCTGGCACTGAGCTCAGGCATCAAGTAGCGCAGACGCAGCTTGTACCAAGGAGATTTTACTCTGAAATTATCTCCCAAGAGCAAGTGTAAAAGCATTTTATTAGTGGATGAGTTGTGTGTGTGTCTGAGCCCGTGTGTGTGTATTTCTAACTTGCACAGCTGCTCTAGGGCTGGAACATTTCCCCCCACGTGACACTTTGCCGCCATTGTGAGACGGAAACTAGTTTATTTACAGATGTTGGGGAGCAGAGCTGGGGTGGGGGGTGGCAGGTTTCCATTTTCTATTTTGCACAAGTCAGCTGCTGCCAAGTTAAGGACAAAAATGCCTTTTTGAAAAGTGCCACAGAATCTAAAGTGTTAAAAATATGATGCTGTTTGTTCCATCTGAGGAGCTCCAAATGCTTTCCTAAGAGTGGCTCATTAATCCTCCTGAACTCCTGTGAGGCAGGGAGCATCCTCTGGGCCCCTACTTTAGGAATGAAAACCAAATTAAATCAAAGAAAGATTAATGCCACTAGATGGGTCTGCAGCAGAAATGTTTCTCCAGCCCACAGCAGAACTGGTAACACAGGGCAATTTCAAATTAAATTCCTTCCAGTCTCACAGTGCTCCAGGATTCAATGAGACAAGAAGTCTATACCCCCTCAGCGATGACTGGCCCGTGCTAGAACCGGGCTGAGGAGACCTAGACTCCTCCATTAGCAGTGTTAGGAGTTGTGACCACACAGGGCAAAAAGGACTCATGTCAACAATTGAAAATCACTCCTGAAATAAACAAAGTACATGTCCTCCAAAGCATGTGCAAGTGAAGGTGGGATTTCTTTGTGGTAAAATACTATCTCTGCGGCATAAGTTGAAGAAAAATTCCATAAAAATAGATTCTCTAGATATATAAAGTTGAACTTAGAATTAACCTTACAAATCTGCCATTTTTGTAGGTAAAAATGGTCAAATATTGGTAATTTCATATTGTTGAGCCTAAGAGAAATGCTGGAATTTCAGCCTATGAATTTTATGGAAAATTATAAAATATTGTGATATTTTTTCTTATAGAAAAAATTTGAAAACACAATAATCAATACAAATAACTCTGTGGAACCCCCTATTGGTATCTTTCATTCATAAAACAATATTATATGGGAAACAGAACTCTATTCAACTAGTGTTGCCCCTGCGATCACTCATTAATTCTGCTCTCCCCGTCTACCACTTTGGCTCTTCTGACACCCCGAGTCTGGAGGCAAATGAAAAAGGAGTCTTATTTCTCAGGGCCAAAGGGATAACTTGCCCAGTCCTATTAGCAAAAAGGGACCCATCAGAACATTCTCAACACACAAATCATACACTTGGTTTTTGACACCCAGGACAGAACTCTAAAGGAGTCTCAAAACTAGTTAAAACACCAGTAGGGCTCCTGCTGCTGCTTCGGGTACTTGGAATTAAGCCTGGGCCAGTAGTAAACTCCCTCCAAGAACTATTAGAGAGAACCCTAACCTTATCTTCCGGGAGCGAGTTTGGCCTCCAAGAGGGTGCCTTAGATTGGGAACCCAAGCGCTCCCCTGCTTTTCTCAGGCTGGAGTTGTAAGCCCTTCAATGCCTGAAAGAGGCCTCCTATCTAATGAAGGTAATCACTGTCCTCTTCAAGGAATACCGGCCTTTAATGATACTAAAGTAGAATTAGAAATAAGGAAGCCTTTTGATAAACTCACTAACATGAGGTTCATCAGAAGATTTGAAGAGATGTTACCTTTTTGAATTTGACATCAGAGAAGGTAATTACCAGGATTTCTCATGATGTGGTCCAGTTTCCTAGCCAAGGCTGCTTTCGGGCGGGCTACAAGCCGGGTTCCAAGCAAGGAGAGGATGCAAACGATTCCTTTTGCATCTGCTTCTAGCCTTGGAGCATCGTGAGAAGAGCTATGTGAACTAGGTCAACTTCCTCAGCCTCCCTGTGCCCTAGAACGGGAATAATGACAGTCTCTGCCTTGCCGGGCTGTAGCGAGGACTAGCAGAGTTGCTGTTTGTAAGAGCTGCGGGAACAGTGCCCTGTGCACGAGAAGTGCTCTCTGCGTGTTAAATAAACACACAAATCACTCTCTGAAGTCAGCCACGCTGCGAGAGACCTTTAGAGAGAGTCAAATCCCTTTACCTTAGTGTCACGGATGACACAGCTGACTGGAAGGACCCCTACCTTTACCTGGCAGACACTTTGGAACATTCCTATGAGCTTTAAATGTCATCTGAATGACAGCTTTGGCATTAGTGGGGGCCACAGTGGCATTAGCACAGGCCTGTTACGAGAATATTCTTCCACACCACAGTGGTTCGCCCGTCTCTTCTGCCCCTCAGACTCTCGCGGCTCAGAATGAGAGGTGCGATGCCCTGAGCGCATTTCCTGCCGGACGCAACACCTGTTCCGCACACTCGATGCTGCCTCTAGCAAGGTGTGAGAGCGGTAACACCATGCAGCCAAAGGTCACAGGGTGTGCAGAGGAGAGGAGGAGAGCCTGGACCCAGAGACAACCCCCCCCCCACACACACACACAACTGATCTCATCAGCTCCAGAACACACTTCAATTTCCTTCATAGTAAATGACACACGGCGACGGCCACTTAAGGAAGTACTCAGGGAGGCTGTAATTATAGGGGAGAAAGTTGCATCTGGCTTCACGTGTTTGTAGAGATGCTGGTTTTACTCCTTGTTTGCATGGGACACAATGAGACTGTAGCAGGAATTTGCCCTCCTCTGTGCTCATCTGATGGAAAAGGAGGGTACTAGGAGCACCTTCATTATAGGATTGTTGTGAAGGTGAAAGGCACTGATGCACACAAACAGCGCTGTCGTCGCTGTAGAAGGCAATCATGCCCGTGCCCAGGGTTGGCGAGGACGCCGTCGCCTAGAGCACAGAGCATAGCCAGCAGCTGGGGGCTGTGGAGGTGCATCTGGCCCACGAGATGCTGTATTTTTACACTTTCAGATCCCCTCTAGAAACCGGTTCTTCAAATATTTGGACAGTAAATCATTCAGAGGAGCCCAGCTACACTCTATTTGCCCTAAGGACACAACAGACAAGAAGAAACGGCCTCCCACTCCAGCAATAGGACTTTGTTTAGATAGTAGGAGTAACTGGCCGTCACTAAAGATTAACTTTAAAACCTAACTAATTTGGGCTAATTGGAGGGAAATGAGTCTGAATCACTTAAAATTCTGAGTTAGATCCTATTTTTAAATGAAATATAGTTTTTTGCTTTCAAGCACTTACAGTGACTCAAACTAGGGTGCTTTAGTAAATGAATAAGAGTGGTAATTAGCATCTTGTCTCTTTGGAGGGAAATGCAAGCTCCAGGAGAAAATTTTTTAACGAAAGGGCAAAAGTAAGCTTCAGCCTGCCCCTGTCAAATTACTCCAGATTTTAAACCTGCGGGGGAACTACTAAAGTGAGTACAGATTTAGGTGGCTGAGGTGGCCGTGGGTGTATTCTTCTGAGAAGTCTTTGAAAAACAGGGCATCTGTGGTCTGGACACAGAGAGCACAGGGCCGACGACCGCCCCAATTTCCTTCAAGCTCTCTGAGTTTACTTGCCTTACGGCTTAGCTTTCTAAACATAAGGAGAATCCTTTAAGCCCTTGTGTCCTAGTCTTGTCATTTATTACCACCATGTGGCAATGCTACGGTATGAAGCCAATAAATCACTTGGACGGGAAGTGACTACAGGCCGGATTAATTTCATTATCATCCTTAAGCAGATAGGTGTCTAGCATGGCCGACGTCTCCCGTGAAGACTGATGTTCTATCTCTCCTGTCAGCTGTCCCCTGGCCTTGCACACAGCTATGGTGGCTCTTCCCTCCCCCTCCTGGAGTGCCTTGTCCTGCCCTTCCCCCCCACCCCACCCTCTTCCTTTGTGGCCCACCTCCCAACCTGCCGTTGCTAGGGGACACCGAGAGGCTGACCATAGCGACCCTGCCCTCCCCGCACAGCTGAGAAGGCAAGCACCCTAGTCAAGAGCACCAAAGGAGGGCGTCTGTGGCGGGCGTCCTTCCAGACTTGCCAGTCACAAACTTGCTACCCAGACGCAGGGAAGGAAGGAGGTGGCTGCGCGGTTACAACCCTGAACTTCACGCTGAAGCCACACTAAGCCGCTCTGGAAGACTTACACTGGCCGGGTGTGAGCAGCCTCCCGGACCCTAACCTCCTCCTCCCTGTGAAGTTCTCTTTGGAGCAGTGAGTCCCAGAGCGTGGCGCGCCCGCAGGAGCGTCCCGGAGGAGTGTTACAAACTCTGCCAGCCAGCAGCTCTGGGCAAGATGACTGCAAGGCTGGAAAGTCTGCACTGCAGGAGGGAGAGTACAGAAACAAGGTGGGACTCCAGAGCTCTCTCCGCCCGGGGCTCTCTAGCAAAGGCCCCCGGGACAGCCGCCGTCAGGTGTCACCCCAGCTGTTCCCAAACTGGCTCTGAGAGCCACTCAGCCAAAGAGCCCGAGGGAGAGGGGCCCTCTGTCCTCTGCTCCCTCAGGAACAGTGCTTCCTCCTGGGTGAGGGTCTGCAGGCCTTCCTGTGCAAACACATTTTCCTGTGGTTTCACAGGCATGAAAGACAGGAGGCGCTGACTTCCCTGGTAGCCTGGGAAGCTGCTG